>SEYY01021016.1:5000-10000 GCA_009176605.1 Armadillidium nasatum
AAAAATTGTCTTAAAATAATAAGATAATTTGGCAAACTTTTCAGGTGACTATTTGTCAGAGGAAGAATATTTTGAAAAGCAGCAATGGCAGAAATTTAATAGACAACCTTGGGGACTAGTTGAACAAATATGGAAGGAAACTTCTGCTAACAGAATATTAGTTATTCACCATAACTAATAAGTACCATAAGCAGTACTTTGCTTGATTGACCAATATTGGAGCATGCAAATGGATACATTCTGGTGAATATATATATATATATATATATATATATATATATATATATATATATATATATATATATATATATATATATATATATATATATATATATATATATATATATATATATATATATATATATATATATATATATATATAGGCATGTCTTCTTAAAGTGGAAGAATTATACTATTCTATTTTTTTGTTTAATTAGGTAAACATTGATTTTACGACTGTTCGGCACTTCTGCTAAATTTTATCTCAAGTGGAATTTGAACAAAGAAAGTATTAAACATTTGATGATGGAGAGAATCAAAGATAAAACATGTTTTAAAAAGTGTTTATCCGGAAAATTCAGGAGGTAGCAGTAATTTATGTTTGCTTTCATTTTAATTAAGATTTTTATGAAAATTTACTTATTTGAAAATAGTAATTAATGATAATTATAAGATATTCATGTTTTACTGGAAAATGTTTTTATAAATCACATAGTTTAATGAAAGGCATGACCTCCATTATTATATATTAATGTTGAAATATAATTATGCCTATTATATTACAAAATTTAGTTTTGAGTAAGAGTGTGAAGTGTGTGTGTTTGTGTTAGATATTTTGTTATTAGTCCTTTAATTGTTTCAGACTAGAATCTTTCCAATAAAGTTTGAGGTCGAACTTTTATGATAAATTACAACTCATGAATACGGTTTCTTAGGTTTTAACATCCCTGTTTATTTTCTTAGGAGAAGATGCTGTGCTTTTGTATTTACTACCGTTGCTGCAAAAACCAAAAATAAATTGCACTTACATTAAATAAGAACACATTTTGGAAACCTTACAAACGTGGTATGCAAGAGGCTTTTGTGATACATGTTCAGGTAATTTTTATTGAATTATTAATAGATTTTATTATACTTTGCTATTAACTAAATCGTAACAGTAGCAATATCGTCAGGCTTGTCCAGGTACTTTTATCTCTCTTCTTCTCATCTACATAAAAAAAATGGCTTCCGTTAACAGTTCCTCAGTTCCAACTAAAAATTACCTCATAAATTTCGTATTCTTCCCCATCACCACTTGGGATTTGTCGGCCACCGGTGGTGAGGTTCATGCCGCCGAGGAACTGCTGATGTGTTCTCTTGCCGGTCTTTTTTTATTGATTTATGTAGCGTGCGCGGTCTTCAATCTAATTTCAACTTGTTGAAAACCACCTCTCTTCGTCTAAACCTCCAGTTCTTGTTCTTGATCGAAAGTCAGGTGTCTGAACTTTCTGACAGCAACTCCTATTCTATTCCCTCCTACTATCTCTATCCTCAATTTTCTTAAAAAAGGCGGATGTTGTGCATATGTACGCCACGATGTTGCCGATTCAATCAATATATATATATATATATATATATATATATATATATATATATATATATATATATATATATATATATATATATATATATATATATATATATATATATATATATATATATATATATATATATATATATATATATATATATATATATGCTTTCAGTTTTCTTAACCAGGCTTTCTTTCATCCACTAATTGAAAAATGTAATTGCATTTAAAATAATATAATTTTATAGTAGGAATATTTTTTTAAAAGTGTACATTTTTTAGATATTTTTGGCATTTAACATAACATATTTTGGTGGAGTATTTAAGAAATGGGTAAACACTTATTTATATTTACCATACTCGTTGATTATTTACCCTATTTATATAACAAAACGCGATATTGATTTCAGTTCCTTTAATCATCTCCCATTTCTTGATTTTATCCTAAACTTTTTTTTCAGAATCCCGAGGATGTCTGTCACTATATCCAGAAAACAAGAGAAACTTTCCCAAATTTCTTTGAGCATGCAACCATTTGTAATTTTGCAGAGGAAAGACCTTTTTTCTTGAATATAGCTCAGATTCTTACGTAGTATTGAACGACATTTTATACGGATTTGAGTCACCATTAAAGGCAGTTGAAAATTGCTTTAAAGTTTTTCGCGTTGCTCATGCAAGACATCCATTTGAGTGTGAAAATGTGGATTTCATTCCAAAATACTTTTGAAATTGAAACTGAGTGGGATAAAACGGTTTTAGGTGTTTGTGAACTAATTTCAGATATTATTTCATACAATATTGATGAAATATCCGATTAGACTTTCAATAAACATAATAATTCTATTTAATATTGAGACAAATTTTAGATATTTTATTTTCAAACTCTCTCCAAAAAGGAATACATATTTTATTGTCAACTATTATTTCAGAACATCATGAATTGTACTTAGTTATTTACTGATTCTAATTTAAAATCAAAACATTTTATGATACATTATCATAGGAAGGTTTGTGCATGTGGTCTAATTATTCATTTTGTGGTGAATGAAATTTGAATCTAAACGTAGTTAAAATTAATCAGTAATAGTAGCAATTGCAGACGAAATATACTAAAAACAATTGCTACTAAATATCAGTTAAAATTTTCTTACCGTTTAATCTCAAAAAGAGATTTCGATGATAACATTGTATGCGGAAAAAAATAGATTTAAAAAATATTACTGGCATATCACCTATATGAAAATATAACAAGTTATGGGCAAAGGTTTAACCCATATTGTGTTGTTTTTAATGATATTACGTATAAATCAAATTACTTTTACTTTCTACTTTTAAAGATATGCCGATATTTTGTCCAATTATTTACATTTTATTTTATGATCTTTCAAATTTAATGTTTTGTGTTAAAGAATGTAGAACACTTTTGAATTTAATTCTCATTATCATGTTCATGAATTTGAAATATCTCAAAACACAAATTTATGCCTATTATGTCTTATCTAACTGTGCTGATTTTAATTCTTACAAGATGAATGTTATGCTTGGTAAACATGTCTTTAATATTTAATGAAATTTTTTATTATTTTCATTCATTTTAAAAAAAATTTTGTATATAAAATTTTTTCGTTTTCATTATTTCAAATAAATAATTTTGCAACTATCATGTTTATCTTTTTTTTTTTTTTTTAACCAATTATAAAGTTTATATAACAAATTTATAGTGTGTTAACAGTGTAAAAAAAATTTCTTTGTTTTCAAGTAGTTGCAAAAATATGTTAGTAACAACATGTTTTCGATTAATATTTTATTAACTCTGAAAAGTTAAATGTACAAATATATTAAATCTTCTTTACGGTATAAATTACTTTGCAATAGTTTATAGATTTAACATCGCACTCATAAATTGACTAATATTTAAACGAAAACATAGTTTAATTAGGATTATTTTTACAAAGGGAAACTTTGACGTCTCAAGCACTGAATTCATTTAAAAATATTTCCCTTTGTAAAAATAATCCTAATAGACTTAAGTTTTTAAATATTCAATCGGTTTATGAGTACAAAATTTAAAATAATCTAGAAATTATTGCAAAGTTAATTATTCCGTAAAGGAAATATAAGTTATTTGTACATTTAACTTTTTAGATTTAAGAAATTTTAATCGCCAATATGTTGTAATTAACAAATTTTAGTTACCGCAACCGCTAATTTTTTTGTTCACATTAACAATATATGATTATCATAACTAAATTGAAGTACAAAAGTATTGTTATGAGAACGAACGGCGGGTGCTGTAGAAACTATAATTTGGTTCCAGGAACAAAATTTTTATTAGAACGAAAAAAAAATAAGTGGATCCAACAAAAGTGTAGTTGCTTTAACCAAACATTAGACAAACAATTTATTAGTTTCAACGAAGGTTTAGTTACTTTAACCAACAATTCGACAAAAAATTTAGTAGACCCCACCAAATCTTAGTTACTTCAACCAAACAATGAAACTATATTTTGGTCAATGTAACATACTAATTTGTTGAGATAACTAAATTTTTGGTTGAGATTACTAAATTCCCAGATTCCCATTTAGATTCCTAATAAATTTCAAATAAATTTTTTGGTTATTGGAACAAATTTTTGGTAATGATAAACAAATATTTTGTTATTATAACGACAATTTGGTTAGAGATTTTGGTTACAGTAACTAAAATCAATTTAGTTATGAAAGTTTTGGTAATCACAACCAATTCTTTTGACTAAATTTTTGTAACGTTTACTAAAATTTGGTTACTGGTACAATATTTTTAGTCGTGGATAACAAATTTTTTCGTTTTGGTAACAAAAGTACCTTTGTTATGGTAACCGAAATTTATAGTGCTCTATATCGACAAAAAAGTTTGGTTACAACAACCAATTTTTGGTCTCTGCAACCAAACAGTTTTTTCAGTGTATGAATCATATTAATGTGGCATAATAGAAGAGTGATTGACTCATGTATATATGATTGAAGGCGCTGTTTCAATGATTCCGTCATGCGGAGTCTAAGCAGAAACTTCCTAGAAAATACTCCCCTCCCCTTCGAATAGGGCAATTCCCTTGCAGTACTAACTCATATTTCTAAAAGAAAATTTAAAAACTAGATATCTAGAAAGAGAATTGTTAATGTGACTCTCCAACTTTTAAATACCAAAGCATTATCCCAAATAGAGAAAATTGAACCTGTCGCTCTTCTTCTTTTGTGATATTATCTAAACTTTGCCTCAGTAAACAATACTACCACTGGAAAGAAAATATTTGAGCAAATAATTGAATGGTGTAATAAATGAATTTGACAACCCACATACCAGAAATATCTAAAAATAGTTCTTATTTATAAGTAATTCAAGGCCTATATAAGTAATATATTGGATTTTTCTGTTATACGGGTCATT
>SEYY01021016.1:17500-20000 GCA_009176605.1 Armadillidium nasatum
ATTATCTGACCACAACCTTCTTTACAGTCCCATATGGGAATGTATCTGCTAGAAATTTTTCCATTGCAGTAATATTATCAGTCTTACTCTTCAATAAATATTTAAAAATTGCACTAGAGTAGTCATCCACAAAAGAAATAGCATATTTTAAACCACCCCATGCAACAAGGTCAATAGGGACTGCTAAATCACAATATACTAATTTTAATATACCAGTAGTATATTCTTCTGTTTCTCTGTTTCTAGTCTTAACCATTTTGCCCAGAGCACAAGTACTGCAATCAAAATTTTCTTTACTAATAATATTTATACCATCTACTTTACTTTCAAGTTTTAAAACATCTTGGACATTACAATGGCCCATAATTTTATGTCAATCTTGCAAACTATTAAGAACCCATGTTCTGTGTACCAATATTTTTCAGGAAATGTAAACCTCCTGTCTTCTTAATATTAAATACTGTAGCATTAGGTGCTGTTAATTCAGGAAATTTTGGTGTAAAATTTATAGAAACTCCATTCTTCGCAGCTACCTGCAGTGAAAATATATTTTGTATGTAAGAGGATACGCAAATAGCATTTTTCAATAAAATACTATGACGCTTACCATTAACATTACATATTGACACCTTAGCACGACCTCTACCAATTGCAGCATTATTCATTCTGTTACCATCAATAAATTCAATATAATGATTTGAGGAGTCAAAGTTCTTTTCAAAGCTGACAAACTTTAATTTATGTGAACTGTCCAGTTTCAAAACTTTTTAAAATTTTCAACCGATTCTCCTGAAATTTTCGGCTCATATAGCATTTCTCCCGGTGAAAAAAAGTCCATTTCTAGGGTTTTTCTGAGTCTATAGCGGTTATTTTTTTTTTTATTTATTTATTTTTTTTTATATTTTGGAAACTTGACCCTCTTTCAAATAAATGGTGGGGCCAAACCACTTTTCGAAATGTCCTGAAATTTGGATTATATATTCAGAGAATTCTATTGGCTACAAAAGCTTTTAATAAAGTTTTGTCCCGTGAGTTATAGGAAAAATGTTATAAGCCCAAAACTGACCTGATCAACTGTCGAAAAAAAAAAAAAAATCTACCGTATCAGACAAAAACTTTTTTAAAAAAACTACAACTACAATATTTTTTATTTTTTTTATGTATATAGAGGAGGGATGGGGCTACAAATTCTTATATATACTTTATTCAATGCTATTTGTTTGTTTCGAGATATAGTCTCTCCAAAAAATTGTCCATTTTTGACAAAATTTCAAAAATTCCCAAATTTTGAGAGGCTATATCTCGCTTCACACAAATACCATTTAATTATGTACCAAATAAAAGTTGTAGCCCTGTCCCTCCTCTAAATAATATCTAAAAATAAAAAATTTAGTAGGTAGTGTTTTTTTTAAAATAATTTTTTCTTCGAAAGGGTAGGTTTTTCGCAAATTTTTTTTCCAAGAAAAAAATTCAAGTTCTTATATTTTTTTTCCCAGGCGTGGTTTCAAAAATCTGCTCCCATTAATGCAAGAAATTGGGCTTAAGATTATTCATTAAATTTTCATCTTATGTGGACCAGTGGTTTGACCCCGCTATTCATATTTTTATTTTAATTTTGGGTCCAAATAACTTACAAACCTCCAGAATCTCAGAAAAACGTCAGAAATGAACTTAAAACTTCAGGGAAATATGCATATACTGGAATATTCATCTCAATAATTAAAAAAAATTTTAAGATTGGACCCTCCGCTTATCACAAATAATATGTGTTAGCTTCAGAATCAATTAGTAAACTACTTGGTATATGTGCCTCATTACCTGTTTCATTAATTATAAATACATAAGAATGGCTTCATCCATATCTTCTTTTCCATTCTTAGTTGAATTATTTTTCCTATAAAAATCAGTATCATGAGTTTCTGAATTATAATTAACACACCATCTTTTAAAATGCTGCCTTTATTCCACTCTTTCTTTATACTTTTGGTAAGGTTGTCTAGTATCCTGTTGATTATTGAGTTTCTCTCCTGTACATTCAAATTTCTTATGCCCTAATTTTTCCACAAGGAAAATCCACCTCAGCCAACCATTAATTCTTGCAATTGGTCACTACCCACTATATATATATATATATATATATATATATATATATATATATATATATATATATATATATATATATATATATATATATATATATATATATATATATATATATATATATATATATATATATATATATATATATATATATATATATATATATATATATATATATATATATATAATATATATGCGGATATATTTATTATATATATATATATATATGCGGATATATATATATATATATGCGGATATATATATATATATATATATATACACTAGAGGTGGACCGAATGTCAATTTTCAATATTCGCGAATGCGAATGTATATTCGAATATTTTTCTTTTAGTATTTTTTATGATATCACGTCTTTTTTATATTAAACAGAAGTAGTTTA
>SEYY01021016.1:25000-52596 GCA_009176605.1 Armadillidium nasatum
ACTTTATTTTTTTTTAATTAAATTTGTAGTTTGTCTCTTAACTTGCATTAATCAAAATATAAACTAGAAATGTAATATTATATATTGAAGAAAATTTTTTTTAGAAGGGAAAATTCAATTCATTAAATTAAAATACAGCTAAGGTATTTAGTCATTTTCAGTAATTGATTAGTATAAGGGCTTGAATAGATATGTTATGTAAAGTATAGATGTGTTATGTTATAGGCCTCAGCAACACTTTATTGGATTTATTCTTCATTTTAATGCATTTGTAGTATTCTCTGGAAAAATTGTGAAAACCGTTATTAGTCCTTACACTAAACAATTACCTCATTGGCTTTCTTCTGTAACTCTGACTATCTTGTAAGAAATTTGGGCAGAGGAAGATAATAGGAAAAAATATCAATACTAATTTAAGTACAGTTGTCAACAGAAGTTCATTCCTATTAGGCTGGAAATAAATATTTATATAAAATGGAGATCATTTCATAAAAGCTCTATTTTGAATAAAAAGAAAATAAAAACATTCAGCGGGGCATAATTGAACTGTGATTGGCTGAACCTGAAATGATCTCCATTTTATATAAATATTTATTTACAGCTTAATAGGAACGAACTTCTGTTGACGACTGTACATTTCCAAGTTGCCAACTATAATTTATATTTTCATAATCAAGACTTAAAAAAATTATGCCTGGAAATTAATATATATATATATATATATATATATATATATATATATATATATATATATATATATATATATATATATATATATATATATATATATATATATATATATATATATATATATATATATATATATATATATATATATATATATATATATATATATATATATATATATATATATATATATATATATATATATATATATATATATATATATATATATATATATATATATATATATATATATATATATATATATATATATATATATATATATATATATATATATATATATATATTATATATATATATATATATATATATATATATATATATATATATATATATATATATATATATATATATATATATATATATATATATATATATATATATATATATATATATATATATATATATATATATATATATATATATATATATATATATATTATATATATATATATATATATATATATATATATATATATATATATATATATATATATATATATATATATATATATATATATATATATATATATCATTTATTATTATTGATTTCCTAAATTGCTAAAAACATTACCATATATTAAAAATAGAATAAAAAGTTCATAAAATGCTTCTCCTCCATATGCAGCATTTTAATATATTTATTTATTTGTTAGTGAAAATAAAATTAAATAAAAGATAAAAAAAAAAAATTAAAAAGATATTAAAATGATCATAAAGAGATGCTTCCACATTGGCAAAGGTGTCTCAGAAATATTTGACTTTACCAGCATCTGCTTCTGTGAAAAGAATGTTCAGCTTCACAAAGAAAGTCTTTCACCCTGACAGATGTTGATTAATTGATCAAAACTTTTTTAAACTTTGTGAAATGCAACAATAACTAGAATTTTTGCTTTTCATTTTTACACTTGAAAATAAAGAATTAAAAAAGTTTTACAGAATTAATAAAACTTTGATTATTTTCAAATTCTTTTTGTTCACTATTTTAACTTAATTAAATTGTTGTATATTTTACTAAAAAGACTTACAGAATTAATAAAACCTTAATTATTTTCAAATACATTTTATTTACTATTTACCTTAAATAAATTCTTGTATATTTCACTATATTGTTTACAATAATTCAGAATTTAGAAAGGATAATCAATTGTACAATTTTACATGTTATGACTACAATTTTATGTAAAATAAAACTTTGAAATATTCTTGTACTTAAACAATACTGAAATACTTGTATTTAAGTACAGTGGCCTATACTTGGGACCCAAGCCTGATATATATATATATATATATATATATATATATATATATATATATATATATATATATATATATATATATATATATATATATATATATATATATATATATATATATATATATATATATATATATATATATATATATATATATATATATATATATATATATATATATCTTATATTTACCTTGTAATTATAGGACAAAAAACTTTTGGTCTGAAGAACAAAAAGGGAGGAAAACAGCAGAAGTTTATTCAGCAAGTCCAGAAACAAGTTATCCATGGCAACAACAAGTCTACACGTCAATTGGATAAGGATAAAGATGAAAACAAAAATAAAAAGGATTTAAAGAAGAAAGAATTGGCAGAAATTAATAATCTTTTTAAACCAGTACAACAACAAGTAGCCAAAGGTACTTTAGACAATATTATTTTAATGTAATATTAATATGTAGTAGACTCATTTCAAAATTCCATTCAAAGGAAAACTTTAGATTAGTTGTAACTAGGATTTGCATTAAGAGAACTTAACAGTAAACTCTGCAAATTCTACCTAAAATAATGAATATATTAAAAGGATCCACCTGTTATTATATGCTATATTGTTGTAGTTTTGAGAATTTTTTTTAGATTAATTGTAGAATTTAATACATCACACTATTACTATGAGTTATCAATAAACATATGAAACTCTGTATCACTCAATTGAAATTAAAAATATGAATAAAA
This sequence comes from Armadillidium nasatum, assembly GCA_009176605.1. NCBI lineage: Eukaryota > Metazoa > Arthropoda > Malacostraca > Isopoda > Armadillidiidae > Armadillidium > Armadillidium nasatum. The sequence continues at coordinate 27,696 of SEYY01021016.1, forward strand.
TATATCCCATTTAAATGAAAGGAAGAGAAAAATTACTTACCAGGATTATATAACAACTAATAAATAGTCAAATTAAAAAATTCATTTCCATCTTCATTTCATAATTCTTTGTATACTTTGATGATCTTCAGCTCTTTTTCACATTTTTCAAATCCTTATTGTCCAGATTGGAAATTGAATCCAATTTGTGATAGATAGAATCAGTTACATATATGACCTTCCCAGATACTGATAAATTGACTGGGTCTGTGTTCTGTGCTGGAGATGGATAATTTAGAGGGGAACCTTTTATAAACTTTAAAATGCATAGGTGAGGGTTGCTGAAATCTTTTTGAGAGAGTGTACATAATTTAGATAATTTTCTATTCGATGAGCTTATGTGGCGAATGTGAGATGAAATGGAGCATATGTCAAATGTGAAACAATATAATTGAGGATTTATTGAGTCTAATGTTGCTGGTGTTTAGTTTTATTTGTGACTGAATCGAGGATCGATATCTGTTGGCAAATTGGCGGTTTACAAAATTTTTAAATCATGATAATAATTAGATCAACAAGTTCTTTACAGTAGAATATGGAAGGGAGACCAAGGGGCCTAATAAAGTGAAAAAAGAAGTAATGCAATCTTGATGTAAGAAAATATTCATTTAGTAACAGGGTTTTTAATTTTGGCATAGTTTGCTGCAGGAAGTTAATTGTGATTCACTTGCAACATTAAGAAAGGGCTGGAGTGGTATATGGATAGTGTGGGAATCCTTTAACGTATCTTGAGTAACCTAATTATCAGGTTTATAGTTAGCCTTTTTACAATAATTTAGGACATTGGTGATGGTTCTGTGTGTAATAGTGCAGTTACCAAGTTTTAATTGGTGGCAAGGACAGTACCTTAACTAAATGACGTGTATTATATATTATATAGTGTAGCTATGGTTTTAGACAAAATTTTAGGAATGGTCAAATTGGGTTTATATTAATTAATTAATTTTTTATTAATTAAAAAGTTCACATCTCACGGGTATTGGCCTATTCGAGGAGAGGAACTTTTTCTAGGTAGTATATACCTAGGATCCCCAAGTGGGATCGAACCGGCGCCCTCAAGCACGTGAGTCAATCACTCTACCGTTCGAGCCACGGTAGACGGCTAGTGTTTATATGCAGGTATATAAACCCTGGGACAGTCTCTATTGGCTGATGTGGCATTTTACTGTCTCTGTTTTTCCTGTGTTCCAGTAATAAGAGTGATTGAACATTTTTATGAAGAATGACAGTAGTTTCTAGTTTGTGAATATAGTTCGGTGTTTATATTGGCCCTGTGAATATGTCTGTGCAGTGATGAATATGTCAGTGGCACAGTTTGTTTTTGTGTCAGATTTATATGTGAAAAAGTTTGAATGGGAGAGGAAATGGCTTCTCAGGAGACACTCAATCTCAAGTTAATTGTTTTAGAGTAATAATTTTTGTTGGCTGTACAACCAGATATAAAGTGATATCAACTTTTTGTTGTTGTTGGTGATAGAGCAGTTTAAGATCTTTGGTGTGAGGATGTCTTGAGATAGTGTTAATAGCTTTGTTTACAAATGACTATGAGTACAGCTTTGTGAGAGAGTGATTTTTTTGAGGTTATTTATGTTGTTTTGAGAGATTCCAGTTAAAATGATGGTGAGATTTTTGAAGTTATATTGGAAGTCTGATAGGTGTATGAATTGATTGTTTTTGAGTGGATGAGCCTTTATAAAAGTTAACCATGTTGAAAAAGAGAGATCTACTGAAATAGATTTGCTTATTTGGGTATTATTATTATTATTGCCTTCTTTTATATTGGAAAAAGATGCTGAATTGCAGTTTTTTTTTTTATATATTTCAAGTAAGTAGTGGATCCTAGGTTTTTGAGATGAACGCATGAAATTTGTTCTGTGCCTGTAGCTGGAACATTTTTAAGGAATTTGTCTCAGAATTGTTCCTGCAATGATGAAGAAGAAAAGTATGTTGTTTTCACAGTGGGTTTGCCTTAACTGTCATGATTTTCTGGTTGTTGTATACTGGTTTATAGATGTTCAATGTGTAAGGATATTGCAGAGTAGTTTTGGAATGTGAAGTGTATTGTTAACATGTTATCATGTTCAAGAGTTATGTATATTTTTTTAATGACCTGCCAGGTCTATTTAACCATACTTTATTTTTTTATTTTTTTTGTTATCGTGATAATTTGACTGTTTAGCTTGTTTATTTGTGGTATGTTTTTGTTGTATGGATTCTATGCAGTCTTTTAAAGTTATTTCTCTGATTGATCCTCTGGAATTTTGTAGATAAGATGTTTTTTGAGTTAAGGTAATGATACTGATGGATGAGTTCAAAGATTTTTGTCTCTTTTATTTTCTTTGTTTTAGGTGAGTTTCAACTTTTATTTGAAACTTGTTTAATTCACTTTTTTATTAGTTATGTACTTGGTTATTTTCATATTGTTTTTGTTGATTTTGACTGTGATTACAGTTCAAGTACAACTCATAAAATTCTAACCATTTTAAATAATATATATATATATATATATATATATATATATATATATATATATATATATATATATATATATATATATATATATATATATATATATATAATATATATAATATTATTCTCTCAGGTGTTGATCCAAAATCGGTTTTTATGCTCCTTCTTCAAACAGGGACAGTGTGCAAAAGGAGCCAAATGTAAATTTTCTCATGACTTGAATATTGAAAGAAGGGTAATATATATATATATATATATATATATAATATATATATATATATATATATATATATATATATATATATATATATATATATATATAATATATATATATATATATATATATATGGTAAATAAATATTATTTGTGATTAAAAAAAACAAAAAACATGGGACTGCATGAAACCAACCAGGGTTGTGGAAAACCAAATTTTATTAAAAACTGGCATGTCCTTAGAAAGATTTCTAAAGAGTTCATAGAAGTTGAGTTCATTGCAGTAGTGATAGTACAAGTGGAGTGAAATGAAACTGTTTGATGACTAAAAAATCAATGATCATGGAATACACGAATTATATGAAAATCTTTAGGCTATCATTTTAAGAAAAGCTTTATAAAAGGAGATCCAGATATGTAATGCTAGAATGATTGACCCTTATGCTGAACAGGCAACTGGGGTGATATGAAGCTCTGAAAGTGCCTCAGAACATTAATCTCCTGGACAAGTCCAAGGCTACTTCGTGAGTGACTTTTTGAGGAAAAGAAATGCCAAGAATATGATTGACAGAGAAGGGTTTTAGTTGTATGTTTTTAAAGATATGTTTGTGACTGTGTATGATGAGCTTTCTAAGTGAAAAGAATATTGAATTATAGAGTTATTAATTTAAGAGTAGATAGATGATGATGAACCTTGAAGACTAATATTGATATATTTACAGATTAGTTGTCTTTGACAATAACATATATTATGGAGCTACCTGAAAGAGATAAAATAAATGGATAAATACCAAAATGGGAAGTCTAGAAATCAAAATATTGTGTCAGACAATCATAAGCTTACAAATGATTGCTCTGCAATACAACAAAAGACTTTCCAAAGTGCTGAAGAGCAGAGAACCAAGAGTTAGAGAAATGGAAAAAAAACCACCAGTAAAGCATCCATTATAGAGCCTATACTGGTAATCTAAGATTAAAAGAATTAGTACATTTTTAAGTTGTTCAGTTAGTAGTTTTGAAAACATTTAAGAGAGGAGGTTAAAGGAATAGGATGATAGACCATTTTTTTAAATGTCAAAATCATATTCCATCTAGTATTATACTCACTGATCAAAAATCTTTAGATGATACTTTGATGTTTGTACATAATAACTTGGAGCGGAATGTAGTTGGAAGAATAACACTTATTGTTTAAAGTGGAATTACAGGTAAATGTTTGTTAAAAACTCAGACTTAGCTATGGAGCCATTGAAAAAAAGTATGAGACTGGAAAGGAATTGGCAAAGTTAAAGTTGGTATTCTTATTATATTGCGAAAAAGAGTGTAAGAAAATGAACCCAAAAGATATTTTGCATTTTCTTTTAAGGAAAAACTTTTGGCTCGGAAAAGAATAGATTTTGCATGATTGTGGATGCAATATAAAGAGCATGAGTTTCTTCAGTTTCAAGACTATTCATGAAGACATTATCTCTTTGATAAACTACATGACAACAAGTAGAGTTAACAATAATTTCTGAGCTTTACCTTCACTATGGTGGAACCCGTCCTACTAAACAGAAGTTTTATCAAGATAGGACAAAGAAGCATGATTACAAATCTAACTCCTTTGCTGGACCAAAGTTCTGTAAATGTCTTTCTACCAAAGGCTGCACCCACTTTTTTATGATGAAATAAAACTGGATAGAAAAGTAAGGCAGTTACAGGAACCCTGAGGAATTAAGTTCTTCATAATTTAAAACAAAAACTTGAAAGTTATGAAAAGGTCTAGTGTGTTAGGATCAATTTCACGATTATCGTTATTGTGTTAAAGTCAACTTCACGATGATAATGGACACAAGTAGGAGACACACTACTACCTTATAAAAATTGATGTGATAGAATTGGAAGGTGGGTCCACTAGCTGAATTTTATAATTAGAAGAAAGCTACTGACAATTTTTGAACTTTCGAATCGTCCAGAATTATAGTTTCAAAAAAAGAATTGGAGAAAATGTGCTCAGCTTTGGAACTTTTACAGTCAAAGAATAATTGGTAGAATTAGAAGATTAACTTCACATACGAATTGACAAGAGAACCAGTCTCAAAGAAGAATTAGAGAAAACTCTTAATTAATAACTAAGAACAGACAGCATCAGTGATGCACAAATGGGATGAAAAAGAAAAATTATCCCATTCCAACTTACAATTTAATTTGTTTTCATTTAAAAGGAATTGAAATTTATATAGATTTTCCCTTTTCATTGCTTGGATAGAGCCTTTATCCTATATATATATATATATATATATATATATATATATATATATATATATATATATATATATATATATATATATATATATATATATATATATATATATATATATATGCAATCTTGTAGGTAGTTTGCGCTTTTAAAATATAAATAAGCAATATTTAGTATTTTAATTAAAAATTTTAATTTCATAATATGATTCTTTACATTTATATTTATTAATTCTTGTATTTTTGTATGATGGAATTGATTCAATATCTTCGTTTTATTTAAAACAAAAATTTTCTTAATTCATTAACATTAAAGTATATATATATATATATATATATATATATATATATATATATATATATATATATATATATATATATATATATATATATATATATATATATATATATATTATATATATATATATATAGTCGGAAAAAAGAAGTGCTTACTGTGATACTCGAGATGATGAAAAAGATACTAGTGAAAACTGGGATGAGGAAACCTTGAAAGATGTTGTTGAAAAGAAACATGGAAAAGAATCAGCGAGTAAACCTTCAACTCAAATTGTAAGTTTCTCTTTCTTTCAATTTTTCATTTATTTAAATAATATTTGTTGATAATATCAAAATTAAGATTGCGTGATAGTAAAGAATGAGTGAGAATTCTTTTAAAAGAAATTAAATTCAGTGTTTGTAGAAAGTGAGAATGAGTAATTTTATATATATTATATATATATATATATATATATATATATATATATATATATATATATATATATATATATATATATATATATATATATATATATATAACCATTACAAGATAATCAATTTATAATTCCTTAGAAGCTTTATACCTAATTTATGAATTTCATTTTTCAGATCTGTAGATTTTTCTTGGATGCTGTCGAAGAAGGAAAGTATGGTTGGTTTTGGGAGTGCCCAAATGGTGAAAAATGCATATATCGACATGCCTTGCCATCTGGTTATATACTAAAGAAAGTAAGAGTACTTTAATTTTGCATTACTACATATATATATATATATATATATATATTATATATATATATATATATATATATATATATATATATATATATATATATATATATATATATATATATATATATATATATATCAAGAAACTAAAATTACTCTTTTTATAACTTTTAATAATTAGGAAAAAATTAAGTTAGAAAATAAGATGAAACTTTTGAAAAGTGTAAAATTAAAAAGGGTGGAGGATGTGAAATCCATTCACCAAATATATATATATATATATATATATATATATATATATATATATATATATATATATATATATATTATATAATATATATATATATATATAGGCGCGTCCCGTAGCTCAGTTGGCAGAGCGCTCGCTTAGCACGCGAGAGGACCGAGTTCGAGGCTCGGTCGGGACGTGGGAATTTGAGTCATTCCCAGTAACGCTAGCTTCGGCTCACTCAGCCGTTAATGAGTACACTAGTGAAATGCTTGTCACTAGTGGGAATAAATCTCCGGCATCCGCGATAGGCCTGGCCCAGCCAGCGGTATCCGCCGTGGGCCCTTGAAACCCAAGGATCTTCCTCGAAAGATCCCACTGACAGGACGAAAGTCCTTCCTGGGGGAAGATGATATATATATATATATATATATAATATATATATATATATATATATATAATATATATATATATATATATATAATATATATATTATATATATATATATATATATATATATATATATATATATATATATATTATAACACTTCATTATTGATTATTTAGTGCTTTAAATGAAATACTTGTGAAACATGAAGAAAAAGTAGCTTATCTATCAATTTTCTTCGTGTAAATGTTTCCTGCGCGCCTAAAGATATTTTCCCTAAAACATTTGAAAAAGGATCCAGACAAATATTTTTTTGCTAGGTCAGGAAGAGGACTTGTTGATATTTACTTATTCTCTTTTCATCACAAATAGGGTAATCTGGTATATAGGTTTATGGTGATTTTCTTTTGATAAAGGAAAGTAAAAGTAATTCTCGACCTCATTAATTTACTTTTCTAACTTTTTAAACTGCTACTTCTATTTATTATTTGCTTCTTATCCTTCTCTTTAAGTCTTTTTCTTATGAAAAACATCTGAACTCTCTTCTGTTATTTCTATTTGGTCATTTTCATTAGATGAGGACCTGTGCGATATTTCATTAAAGTATTTCCAAAAGGCAAAATGAATCCTTTTGAATCTCTTTCTTGTTTCTCTTATAACACCAGGATGAGGTGGAGAACACATATTCCTGACTTTCTGAATCTTAACTGAATGTGCTGCTTTCTTTTTAGATATGAATTTAGTTCCTCATTAAGCATTAATTTTATTTCAAAATGTTCTTTAGCATCAGTGGAGCTAATTTATATTGCGAGTTTAAAACTGTTGTTTGTATGCTTTCTTTCTCTTTCTTAATTTAGAAAAAACTTTGTTTTTAATGAACTCAAAAGTTCTTTATTCATTGTATTCATTGTTTTAACACCACTATCCTTTCAAGGTTTTGATAAATATTTTTTGCATTGCATTCACGATACTTCAAATCTACACTATCGCTATTTTTTTTTTTCTTATTGTTTCAAATGGTTATGACATTCGAATAATATTTTTCAATATATATATATATATATATATATATATATATATATATATATATATATATATATATATATATATATATATATATATATATATATATATATATATATATATATATATATATATATATATATATAATATTATGGATCAAACAATTGAGTCAACAATTTGCGTGGTTTAATGTCTGATTCAATCCCTCATGAAGGTCTTGAGAAGCAATTTCTTAGAGAGTTCATCTACTTCAATAGTACAATGCCCTTGAAGTACTGGATTTTTTATTTCGTAAGAAAATAAATCCGGTAATAATGCAAAAGTATATGTATTCATAACATTACTTTTGAGTCATCTGCCTTTCTCCTACAAATGTGAAAACTCGGCAGTCTACTATTAGGTGTTCTATGGTCTAGTGGGTGTGTATGTATTTTGATATGGTGTCAGTGGTAAGACTGTGTTTAAGATGCGTGAGTAAAATTGGATTGTGTAACTATTTCAGCTCTAGGGGCTAGTGTGTCAAGTAAAGGTTCTAGCATATTGTCCATCATGTCCAGATAGTCTTATTGAAAGTATTTTTTTATGATTGGAAGAGTGGTTGGTGTAGTGAGGGGAGACTGCTTGATTGCTATAAATGCCATGTTTTTATTATTTCTAGCGTATTATTATAGACTGAGATTTATCTGAAACCCATGCTGAGCAGGTATAGTTTAGGATGGTATGTATGTATTGTTAAAAGATTGCTGTGAGGGTATATCTGTTTTGATTAGAGTTTCTGATTTTAGAGCACTATTTTTTTTTATTGCTCTTGAGGTATTGTGGTTTATGTGATAGTGGGGAATAAGATCATGGTCGCGGCATATGTGATTCCTAGTATTGTTGGGGTTTTAATGTGTGGGAGTCTGTTGGTGAAGAGTTTTATTGGAGGTTGGGTATTATGTTCTTGTCTTTCTGATGTAAAGAGGGTGGTGAAATTTGAGTATATGGTTAGGTCATCTGTATAGATATTGATTAAAACTGTTGGCAAGCGTAGGGATGCTCATATCTTGTATGAATAATTTAATATGTCCAAAGAATTAAATTGTTCTCTGAGGTACTCCTGAATAGACGTGATATATATATATATATATATATATATATATATATATATATATATATATATATAATATATATATATATATATATATATATATATATATATATATATATATATATATATATATATATTATATATATAATTATATATTATATATATATATATATATATATTTTTTTTTTTTTTTTTTTTTTTTTAATTTTTATTTTTTTGTGTGTTTGATAATTTATTATTTTAGTTTATCAATTTTAGCATTTAATTTTTATCATTTTGTCATGGATAATATTGCGTAATTCAGATAAAAAAATTTTGGCATGAAGATAGAAATCTTGTTTTTTGTTGTAGTGGAAGCATATCATTCCGAGTGTGTAGACAGCTAAAGAAATGTGTGAAATATGATCAAGTTCTAATGATAGTTTGTGTGTGTGTGTGTTTTTTTTTTTTTTAAATTATTATTATTATTATTATTTAAGCTAACATGTCTTGTACTTGTGACTGGACATTGAAAATGGAAATGTGAATGAATAATCTTTTTTTTTTCTTCTTTTTCTTTTTTAAAATTTAAATTCCAGGCAGACTGGGTATTTCCTGATAATTGTCCAATTTTTACCAGTCCTGGTAATAGATTGTGAAGATTAGCCAAGTTTTCTTCAAAATTTCATCCTAAATAACGTTTACCAACGTTACATCTGATTTTCTTCCTTTTCTATTGAAAAGTTTTTAAAAGTCAGTTTTGTGAAAAACAAACAAAACAAACTTTGTTCCCAATGTTTTTTTGAATTTTATTGTAGGTGTGAATTGACATTATATCTTTTAAAATATATGTTAAATGCTAATAACACTCAGTGGAACTAAAATCAATAATATAATATATATATATATATATATATATATATATATATATATATAATATTATATATATATATATATATATATATATATATATATATATATATATATATATATATATATATATATATATATATATATATATATATATATATATATATATATAATATATATATATATATATATATATATATATATATATATTGTTTTTCTTATATTTCAGGATAGGAAAAAAATGGATAGAGAAAAGGAAGATATTAGTTTAGAAGATTTGATAGAAAGAGAACGAGCAGCCTTAGGATCTACTACAACTAAAGTAACATTAGAAACTTTTCTCGCTTGGAAAAAGAAAAAATTAAAAGAGCGAGAGGAAAAAGAGAAAAAAGATACGGATAAAAAGAAAAGTGATTACAAGAGTGGAAAGGAAGGTGGAATTTCGGGCAGGGAAATGTTTATGTTTAATCCAGATTTGGCAGTTGGAGAAAATATGGAAGAAGGTGATGCAGATTTCGATTTTAAGAATATGAAGGAGGAACCTGAAGAAGGGGAAGAGGAGGAAGTTGAAGTACGGTATATGGAGATAGACTTAAATGCATTAAGGGATGAATATATTACAATGGATGTTGCCAGAATGATGCTATAGCAGATCGACTAAGTTCCAAAAATGTTAATTTAGCTAATAATATAGGTAAGTACTTCTTGCTTGCTCTTTTAGCATCATAAAAAATTTTCACTTTTTTTTTTTTTATTTTACGTTAATATTAGTAATGTAGTCTTTAACCTTAGGAATAATGGTTAAACATCTATTTTTAGAATTGATTCGAAAGAAAAGAAAATAACATTTATTCTATAAAAGTATAAATGCCTTCCTTGAATGTTAAATTGTTTAATGTGAAATGTTAATTTTTTTCGATTACTTTCTTAACCTAAGAAATGGATTGACTCTATTTTTATGATCTGGACTGACTGACTGTTTTTCTGATAGAGAGATTCTTCTAGGATTGGGCAAGCCATCTTTATTAACCTCATGTAATAAGCAATTGTATGAAATCATACAACTTGACAGAATATGATTAAAACATTTTACGTGATTGTGAATTAATAAGGAGATGGGAAAAAGTATTGGAAAAAAATTATCTGAACCTCGAGGGTCAGAGTGAAACATTGTAAATTGCATTAAGACAGTCAGGACTCTATTAGGATGAAGGAAGATAAAAGTTAATTCTAAAATTCCAGGCTCAAAAGCGAAAGCTTTATGGGCCCTTTGATATAAAAATACAAAATAACCTACCCTATCCCATCGCTCTCTGCCCAGTTACACTAAACATGCAAACACAGAAGCGTGGGGTAGCGGAATTTGTTGGATTTTTTTTTTCAAATAGTGTGGATTTCCTTCATTTTTTCAGTAAATGTTATATAACATTTAAAATAGATTGAATATTTTTCAAAAGACCTGTAGCAATTTTCAAGCGTGTGTGCGGTTGTTTATCCTCTCTCTCTTAATGTTATATATATATATATATATATATATATATATATATATATATATATATATATATATATAATATATATATATATATATATATTATATATATATATATATATATATATATATATATATATATATATATATATATATATTATATATATATATATATAAAAAATGTAAGACATCAGGAAAGAATTACAGTATAGAAGTTATAAGATGGACCAACATGTAAGACCTATAAATTATCCTCACAATTTATGTAGAAGAGAATGTTTTTAATTGACTCATAAACTAGATTTTTCTACTGAGGAGGAAACAAAATATTTGAAATAAGTTGGTATTCCTTGATCAAATGAGGTCACTCATGCTTGATCAATTAGTTGATTTGGTAGGTGGATTGTTTTATAGAGAGTAAGAGTTGAAATCGTTCTTAACAAGAAAAAAAAAAGAGAAAATGTTGACCATTCAAGTTACAGGTTTACTGATTGTACTATATTAAGAATGTGGGATTGAGAATAGCTTTTATAGCTATTAATTATTAGATGGAGTGTTGTATTAATTTTGAATTAAAATGAAAATGGGTTTATGAAATGGAGAAATTAACAGTTGATTTTAAAATCAATTTTTATCATATTATTATAAAAATATTATCGTAAAGGTTAAATTTGGTTCATATATGTACAAGAATTTAGTTTCCTTAATATTTTTCTATTATGGACATTACCTTTTGATGTAAGTTTAGAATTTTCTTTTTGTTTAAAAATATCAAATTTAAATTTCTTTTAGATGGAATGACAAATGGTATACCAAATGGGAATGATCCTTCTTTAACGAATTCTGAAGAGGGAGCAGTTGCAATTGATGAAGACCTATTCGGAGGTGATGATGAAGACCTACAAGACCTTGAAGATCAGTTAGAAGAATTGGCAGTCACATCGTAGGGGCTCGAACAATTTAGATAATATATTTCAAGAAATTATTATTATTATAAAGCATTTTATTACACATTTTTTCCTACTTATATTCCCTACAGAAGAGAGAAAGGAAAATCAAAGATTATTTTTAACAAATTTATAGTCAAAATTTTCTTATATTTGTATTTAAAAAGTCATAGATTGTTTGCATTTTTTTTATAAAACTTCTAGAGTTTGATATTTTCAATCGGTGTCTTAGAGTTTATCATATAGGTTGTATCAGAGTTTCTATTACTATTTTCTGTATTAATCATTTTATATTTTAATACTGGAGGATAATTCTTTAGTAGGAAATCATCTTGGTAATGGAAATAATTATATTGTCACGATAAGATAGTTATAATTTACACTACTCTACAATGGTTTGAGGTTAGATATCCTGAACTATAATAATAATAATAATAACAATAATAAAATGTGGAATGCTCTTATAAGGAAAATATAATGGACGAAAAATACCTTCTTTTTCAATTAGCTTCTATTTATTGTTACAGTTTTATCAATGCATTTTATTCAATAAATGTTGATGGTGCTTAACGTGATAGATTATAGTTATAAATAAAATTTGAAAACATTACCCTGGCAAAAGGTTTTCATCAGGCACCACTTAAAACTTTTATTATTAGTTAAAAAATTTAATTTTTCATTATGAAGTTCACAAAAAGTCTTTGTATATTTTGTTATACAAATAGCAAAAAAAGTTTGTCCTAAGTAAGAGAAGATTTTCATATATGATTTATTGAAAAGATTTACTCACTACAGTTAATTTTTGTTTACTTTATAACGTACTTTCCAACTTTTTTTTGGTTTCTAAATTTAGTTTGACGTTTTATTAACGCTTCAAATGGATAACATATATCTTAGGACTTTTAATATTATTTAAATATTAAATTATATTTTTGATTTTTTTTTCTTTGTTTTATATTTAATCAATAGTAACTTCAGTAAGTGATAAATTAGCACACGTTAGTTATCATTAATCTTTAAAATCGGTTTTTGTTGCATCATTAAAAAAAAGTTTTAACTGCTATTAATAGTTTATCCTTGCTTGTATCAAGTTGGGAGTTTAATATTGTTTTCTTTGATGCCTTTTGGTCTTCCTTGCTACTCCCTAATATTTTTCATGGTATGATATGTAGTTATTTTATTATATATATATAATTATTATTTTATTTTTTTTTTGATCCAGAAAGCAAAAGAACTGCATTGTGAAATGTTAATAAAATAAGGACTTTTAATAATGTTTGATTCAACATATTTTTTTTATAGTTCTGATTGCTAAAACAATTTTTTTTTAAAATAGGCTTTCTTATTCCATAATGCAATGGTGTAAACGAGTTTTATTTATTTATCGACGTAAAAATGAAAATTGAGTCGTCTGAGTTAACTTTTTAGATTTGTAGACATTGCAGTAAGACATTACTTAGAGTTTCGATAGTAGTAGAGTGAAGTAATTTAAAACTTAAGAACTAACTACTTTGTGTCGTCAACATTCCACAAGGTATTAAGATTATGTAAAGTTAATAATCATTGCCTCTTCTCATCTAATATTCCAGTTTGTGGTAGGTCATTTAAGTTCTGGTTTCATAATACTTTGCTGAGAAGTTTATTCCCAATCAATTTAACATCCATTTTATGCAAAAGCTTTTAAACCTCACCCTTTTCACTTTGAAACTGAAAAAAAAAAAAAAAAAAAAAAAAATATATATATATATATATATATATATTATATATATATATATATATATATATATATATATATATATATATATATATATATATATATATATATATATATATATATATATATATATATATATATATATATATATATATATATATATATATATATATATATATATATATATATATATATATATATATATATATATATATATATATATATAATATATATATATATATATATATAATATATATATATATATATGGGGGGGGACTTAGAGTAATTGTGACCTATTTCTTCATTAACACAACCATCTTTCTGCTAATAGACATTGTCTAACATATTCGTATAGAAAGTAATTTACTTAATACCTGGATAGGTTTTGTTTAATTATGGGAAATTACTATTTATTCTGACGTATTATATATACCCAGCTTGAAAGACTAAAATGGTTTAACATAGTGTTAGGAGAAATTCAATGAAATTATTGGGCTGTCAAATTCATAATGTAATGAGAAAGGGAGGTTGAAGTACCAATGCACCCTCCTTGGTGCTTCTTTGTGAATTGATTCAGAGTTTGAGATACTATTTTAGATGTTGATTCTTGTACAGTATCCATAATCAGGTTAGACTAGATCATATGAATCATGATGTTTGGTATAAAATCTCTCAGTTCCTCCAATTATCGTATAGAATTGTGGTTTTAAAAATTGCAGAGGTTTCTGCCAACCATTTGTAACGTTTGAACGTGGTTTGTCATAGTAAAAGTATTACTTGGTAATTTAGATTAATGTTATAAAATGGTCAATAGGCCGATGCTCCCTGACGACCATTAAAAACATAAAAGTAAGTAATGTTATAAATTCAGGAATCCATTTTATTGCCGCCAAAAAAGTAAAATAAATTTTAAATGGCTTCGTAAATAACAAAGGCTTATTTTAATAATCACAAATATTTTATATTTATCTTTGTTTTCTTGACAAAAGTTTTACGGGAAAAACGATAATATTTGTTCAAAAAATTGCTTAACGACTTGGCTGCTTTCTAGGACACGAACTTCATTAGAAAATAGTCGTTGAAGTTTGAATTTAAACTCAAATGGAAAAGGGGCTTATCCTCATTTTGTCTATGAATCTCTCTATCCATCTGGCCTACTGTATATACATTAGTATATATATTTATACTGTGGGTTTGTTACGCAAGAAAACTATCAAACTACAGGCGTAGAAAAAGTTTCGGAAATTAAAACAAATTGAAAGCATGACTCACCAATTTAACTTCATTGTAGTGAAAACTATTTTAGTAGTTGTTGTTGATCTGTATTTGAAACCGATTAAAAGTCCAAAATCAGTGAAAAATAGAATAAACCTGCAGAAAATTGACATTTAATTTATTAATCCATATCAAATATTTGGAAAATACAACTTGGGTATAGGTTTAATTGATATTCAATCGATCCCACAATAATAGGCGCAATTTTTTTGAAAATTGAGACGCGTAAAAACAGCAGGAGCTGATATTCCTTTTTTATGAATGTACTTAGCTTCAAACATTGACTTTAACAACAAGTAGTTAAAGTCTATGTCTTCAAACAAAAAAAATGTCCATTGGATTTGTTGTAGATTTTATGGGACTTCTATGTCCACAAGTGGAAATTACGTTGGTCACATTGGTTTTTCGGTATATAGTCGAAAATCGTATTGGTAATGTCATGAGTCTCGTAAGAAAATAACCGATGGCTTAAATAAAGTCTGAAATATGTACGCCCAAAGTTTACACTACGGTATACTATATGATTACACCTATGGAATTTCTATCGCTCCCAGTAGGGTTCTCCCTATATATATATATATTATATATATTATATATATATATATATATATATATATATATATATATATATATATATATATATTATATATATATATATATATATATATATATATTATATATATATATATATATTATATATATATATATATA
Organism: Armadillidium nasatum; assembly: GCA_009176605.1. Classification (NCBI taxonomy): domain Eukaryota; kingdom Metazoa; phylum Arthropoda; class Malacostraca; order Isopoda; family Armadillidiidae; genus Armadillidium; species Armadillidium nasatum. The sequence goes on from SEYY01021016.1 coordinate 43,375, forward strand.
TATATATATATATATATATATATATAATATTATAATATATATATATATATTAATATATATATATATATATATATATAATATATATATATATATATATATATAGTTGACATAGATTCTTTCCTAGAGAACCTTAATCTAATTAGAAAGATTAAAACCAATATCAAGAGTTTTCCACATACTCATTTAATGCCCTGTGAAGGTTTCATACCATATCTCCGCCTTCAGCTCCTTTATAAGACGAAAAGCCCTAGACTCCACCTTTTCGAGAAGAGCTGTATGTATTGAACCATTCCAGATGTGTGAGGCGTACTCCATACAGGGGCGAACAACACCCCTATAAAGAGCAAGCAACTGCGGTGGAGTGAAGAAATTCTGAAGGCGCTTCAGAACACCTAACCTCTTAGAAGCTTGTTTAGAAAGAGGTCGAAGTATGTGATCTTTCCAAGAAAGATCATGAGAAAAAGAAAACACCAAGAATATTAAGGAGAAATGAAGGCTTGAGTTGTGTGTTTTCGAAGAAGATATCATAGTTGTGTGGAAGATTGTGTCGAGTAGAGAGATGGAGGAATTGAGTTTCGGAGGCACTGAAAACGACCATGTTTTCTCTGCCCCAATTTGAAATGCGAGATAGTTCAGAAGTCAGTTGCCCCAAGGTTATCCTCCTTACGTCTGTTAACTGCTGTTGGGAGGGATGCATTTCAAATTGAAAAGAGTAATGAAGGGCAGGATCATCGGCATAGGAGTTTATAGGAGATGAAGTAACAGAGAGAAGATCAATACTGAAAAGCAGAAAAAGTGTTGAGGATAAGACAGATCCTTGAGGAACACCACTATTAATAAATTCAAAGGATGAACTGTGGCCGTCTACAACAGCTGCTATAAAACGACCAGAAAGGAAATCAGAGAGAAGGAAAGATTCCGAAAGTTTGGAAATCAAAGCTTTGTGTCAGACTCTATCGAAAGCTTTCGATATGTCCAGCGCAACAGCAAAAGATTCACCGAAATGCCGAAGAGCGGAGGACCAAGAGTCAGAGAAAAGGGAAAGAAGATCACCAGTAGAACGTTTCTTGCGAAAGTCATACTGACGATCAGAGATAGTATTAGAAGAACTGAGATGTTTCAAATCTTCCTGTTAAGGATAGATTCGGAAACTTTAGAAATAACGGAGGTTAAAGAATTGGATTGATAGTTAGAGGGTTGGAAGGGATCCCCATTTTTCGGCACAGACTGAATGAGCGCACGTTTCCAGCAAGAAGGGAAGGTTGAAGTAGAAAGACATAGACGAAATAGTTTACCAAGGCAGGGTGCAAGCTCGGAAGCACAAGTTTTGAGAACCACAGGAGGATTACCATCAGGACCGTACGCCTTCTTAGTGTTAAGCTCATAGAGAGCAGAAATAACTTCTTTAGAAGAAATTACAATATTAGTCATAAATGAGTTGGAGGGAGTTGATGGAGGAGGAATAACTCCGGAATCATTTAAGGTTGAATTAGAGGCAAAAGTCTGAGCAAAGAGTTCAGCTTTAGAAGATGACCAAAATGGCAGTTGTACCGTTGGAAGATACTAAAGAAGGGAAAGATAGAAAGGCAAAGTTAGAGTTATTTATGCAAAATGTCAGAAAGGGCGTGAGAAAGAAGAACCAGAAAGATTATTGCATTGTAAATGGAGAAATGAGTTTTTGATGTAACTGAAAATAGATTTTGCACGATTACGGAATGAAATACAAGTTGCCTGAGTTTCTGGAGTTTGAAGACGACTGCAGTCACCGAAGGCAGAATCACTGTAGGCGGATAACACGAAAACAAGTAGAGTTAAACTAATGTATGTTAGGTTTCATAGAAGGGAAAGAATATGGAATGCACGTACCCCTCCATGCCAGAGAGAATAATCTTGGTTATGCCTCTGTACACACCGAGGGACCCCTCCCACGGAAACAGTAATCATTCCAATTAAAATCAGAAAAGTGCAATATATATATATATATATATATATATATATATATATATATATAATATATATATATATATATATATTATATATATTATATATATATATATATATATATATATATATATATATATATTTTTATTATTGTAATCTATAAATAAAAAAAAAAAATTTTTAAAAAAAAAAAAAAAAAAAAAAAAAAAGTTTATTATAAAATAATAAAAAAAATAAATTGATAAAAAAAATATCCACTTTTAATGAAAATTTCTATTTAAAATTATTATAAATAATAAAAAATATAATAATGTTTTCAAAATAAACTTTCCACTTTTGCAATAAATTACTAATTAAAATTATCATAGATGATAAAAAACTTAAAAAGGTCACAATAAAATTTCCTTAAAAATCAAAAATTAACCTTTCCTCAAAATTACTATTTAAAATTATTATAAAAAGAAAATAAACAATTGTAATAAAATTATAAAATATTATTATTGTTTTTTATTATCAGTTTATACTTTATAGTAATTTTAAAAAAGTTTTTCTATGTAAAAATGAATATTATTTTTAAAAATTTTATATTAATTTATTATCTTATAATAAGTTTAAATAATAATTTGAGCAATTGTGTATAAATTTCTTTTATTTTGAATTTAAATTCTATTTTTATGTTTTTTATTTTATGATAATTTTAAATAGTAATTTAGCGTAAGAGTGCATAGTTTTATTAATTTGATCATCATTTTTTATCTTTTTTAATAATATTATGTGCTGAAGGCAAAGGATTAAAATTTTATTTTATATTAATTAATATTTAAAATTATGAATTTGTAACGGTTGAAAGACCATAGTGTAAAAAATAGGTGGCCTAATTTTATGTTGGTAGCCCTGCTTAGTGTACAAAATTTTCTGTTATGGCCTCCTACCAAAACACTGATTGAAATTGGTTAATGGTTAAAATGTTATTGGGGTGTGATGATAAAATATTTCAGATGAATTGCTTTTGACACTAATATTGGACATTCATAAATATATAAAGTGAATAAAATTAAAATATGCTGGTGCAAGAGCCAATCCAGGTACATATACAGCTATAGTACCTTTTCAGATTAGGCTAGATGTCTTAATTTTTTTTTTTTTTTTAAATATATGTAAAATCTAGGCCTATACCATTGTTTTATAATTAAAACTAGTGAAATATTCTAATTTTGATGCGAGTCTCCTTATTTTAATATATTTGAAATATAATGGCACAAAAAATATTTTACATAGCTTTCTCACTATTTATCTATTGAAAGTATTTATCTATTGATTTTGTTGTTTCAAATATAAAAAATTTATAGATATATGAAGTATAAGAAAACATTGAAACACAAGGTTATTGTTTAATTCATGGTAGAAAATGAATATTTTTAAAACTATAGCATCTATGAACACAAATTAAATGCATATCAATTAAGTAGGTCCTAATGAAACCTTGTAGACCAAAAATAAAAATACTCTAGCCCATGAGTACTACTAAATAATTTTTTCATTATTGCTCATGAGTCAGAGGGTATAGGAGTGAGAGTGGAGTCCCCTGTAAATATGTTTAAATATCATGCATTTATAATTTTATTTTTATTTATTTTATTTTTTTGGTCTACTTGACTTTATTAGGACCTTAATTGATTTTTATTCAATTTCATAGATGTTATAGGTTAAAAAATTTTAATTTCTTACCTTGAACTAAAAATCATTTAAAACTATTATCCTTCTTTAAGATAAAATACAAAATAATTTTATAATGGAAATGTAATTTTTTATAGAAAAACTTATTTGGGTGAAAATTTAAATTCAATAAATTTGAAAATAGTTAAAGTACTGAAAATCATATAAAATGATATAATTAGGCTAACAATACTGAATATAGCAATATAGGCAGAGAATGACATCATAAAAAATTTTGATATTGATAAAAGTATGAGTACCTTACAGCAATTGATGAAAAGTTTTATTCTTTCTCAATTTTATTTGTAAGGGAAAACATTTGTACTAGAAATTTGAAATATTTCAAAAGTATATTTTAGTACCTTTAAATATTTTTTATTATTATTATTTAGTAACTTTTTCACTAGCAAATAATTAAAATATTGAAATAATGTATGTGGAGAAGTTACATTTTATACTTTTTATTCTCTTTTACACACTTTTTTTCTTTTTCAAAAATCAAAATTAATACAAGGTTGCTATATATATATATATATATATATATATATATATATATATATATATATATATATATATATATATATATATATATATATATATATATATAATATATATATATATATATATATATATATATATATATATATATATATATATATATATATATATATATATATATATATATATATATATATATATATATATATATATATATATATATATATATATATATATATATATATATATATATATAGCAAATATGTTTATATCTAAGTTTTTATAATTTCTTTTTTTTTTTTAATTAAGGTGCAGAGAGAACCAGCATTTGCCAAGATAGGCCTATTTGCTGGTTATTAGCATAGATTTATCTTTCATGTCCAGGTTAAGTTTTCAAACTAATTTGTTAAATTTAACAAACTAATTCAATTTGACCTAACCTAGACTTTAAGGGTAAATCTAGGCTAGCATATAGCAAATAAGCCTAACCTTACAAACACTGGCTCTCATGAGACCTAAACAAAACAAAAAAAATAATAATAAAACCTTAGGCTTAAAATTAGATTAAAGCTAAGCTTTATGATATTCGTAATCTATTTTTACTTAAGTATTTTAATTTAGCGAATTTGATTTTCAACTCTTCTTAGTTTTTCTTCAAAATACATTAAATATCCAGTTTATATTTTAAATAATAATAAAATAATAACAGATAAGAAATGTAAACTACATAATTTTTTTTTTTGTTTCTTTTTTTTTGCACTCATTTTCTATACTGGGGTAATTTAGTATAATGGCCTATTGTTGTTTTTTGTTGTTGTTGAAAGCCATACAAATTCATGAAAATGAAGTATAAATAATATTTTTAAAGCCTATAACATTTTTTATAATATAACAAATATCTATTATACCTTATACTAAAAATATTTTAAATTTAAAAAACAAGAGTTGTTTAGTTCATATCAGGGAATGAATATTTTGTAAACTGTAACATTTATGAATACCAAAAAAAATTAATTAGGGATGTCATTAGACTAAAAAAAAAAAATCTATAAAAATATAAATATATTTAAGGAGAGTTGCACCCTTATATTCTAGACTCATGATTAGTTTGAAATATGAAAATTAGGTAATTCTTTATCTTTACTAAGCATTTTTTTAAAATATATATATAGCAAAGCAACAATGATGAAATGATCTGAAATCAAGTTTTTTGAGTAAATTGAAGCATGAAAAACGATTTTGTCCATTAAAAATGTCAAAAAAAAAACTTCGAAATTTTAAAGAAAAAAAGATTTACAATTACAAAGATTTTACAAGTTGTTTGACTTTGAAAATATATTGTCATTTACTGTCTTAATTTATTTACTTTTTTTTATTAATGAAGTACAGTACTACCATGTTGTCTGAAATCCAATGATACACCAATTTTTTATTTGCATTTAAAAAATTTTATTCTACCATTTATATTATTTATGTATAGTGAGAGTATATTCTAGAACAACATAGATAATAGTTGAAAATATTTTGAATTAAAAAAAAATTTATTAATAGAAATAAAGGCACAGTTTATGATGGTTATCATTAGATTACAATGTAAATATTGAAGATGCAAATACGTGGTAGGGAAACATTTATCTAGAGAGGATTCTTTCCCTGTACACTCCTAAGTCATGAGTGATAATGAAATTTTGAAGGTCAAAATAGGTCAGTGTGGTATGAAAGGCAGAGCCCCCTGTAGAAAAATGTTTCTCTTTTGCATTTGCATCTACAATGTTTATGTAGTACTATAATATTAATATAAAAATTACAAATGTATATTAATTTTTTGTAGTTTGTTTTAAACTCTAATAATAATGAAAGTAATGTAAATCAATGCATTAAATATATTTATTATTTGTATAATAATATTTACAAACATAAATAAATTTAGTACTTTGAAACAAGAACTATTGAGCAAATCTTTCATATGGCTTTAAGTAATTATCTGCAATCATTCATGCATGGTATAAGTTTTAGAACTATAATCTGTGTTAGGACAGTTGTAGTAAGGATGTATTTAAGAACTATTAAAGTATATTTATATAACTGTCAAGTTTGCTGTCTCAGGAAACATATGTTATTAGGCTTTAGGGACACTTCTTTTCATATTGATTCATCATTTTAAAATAATTGCATTATTTTTAGCAAAAATTTGAGAATTGATTACCAGACCCTTACCCTAAATATTAACCTTGTAATTACTTGAAATTTTTGGTATTTTAGTGATTTTAGAGAGAGAGAGATTTTTTTTATTCATTTATATTAAAAAAAAGGCTGATGTATAGATATTTATATATATATATATATATATATATATATATATATATATATATATATATATATATATATATATATATATATATATATATATATATATATATATATATATATATTGGTGATTGGATGATTAATGGTCATTGTTATCATCAAAATCTGCATATTTTTTCTCAATTGTCATCATCAATTTTATGCAGATTATTTGGATGATTTACCTATATTGGCTTATAAATATCTCTCAGCTTCCTTCTTCTATTGAGAGTGAAAGGTGGTTTAGAAGTTAGAACCAATATACACTCCATGACAAAATCGAACTATTTCAGAAACTGGAGAGAAAATTGTTTTTGTATCTAAATTTAAAGTACTAGGATTTTGCATGTCTGTCCATGTTCTCACATATGAAAACTATTTAAATCAATGTTCTTAAGATACTACAGTGTGTTCCACTCACTCTCAGCCCCAGATATGCACTACATATATCAAAGTATTACTCATAAGTTAATAATTTGTAAATGAGCATCTTCAATAAGTTTGTAAATCATTTGAATGATGAGGAACTCTGTACTGGCTATTTTAAACAAGGATTATTGTAAAGGTAATGTTTCGCCAATTGTTTTCTGTAGATCGCTGCAACTTAGAGACCATTGAAAAATCATCATCAGAATTCATAGACTTATTGTGTAATAAGTTGTCATGTTTAGTGCAGCATGACTTCATTGCAAAACAACAATCATCATTCATGAACAACATAAAGGAAAGCCTTCAAGAATCTGAATTGCAGTTAACTTAGAGTTTTTGAGAACAATTCCATAGTTGTGCAAGATAAAGCCCAGAGTTTCTACTGGTCTAATGATCAAGTCACTATACATCCTTTTGTAATATACTTTAAAGGATAAGAAAAAACCAAACACCTAAATTGCTTAAAATCAGATTGTTTACAACATAACACTGTAGCTGTGTACACCTTTCAAAAAAAAAGCCTATCAACTTTCTGGCAACAAAATTCCAAAAGGTACCCAAAAAGATTTTATTATTATTCTGATGGAGAAATTCTTTTTGTTTTTATATTGTGCAGCTGATCCAACATGTGTTTTCATAAGGAGGATTTCAATGTTGAAGCTGAATGTCATTTTTCAGCCACAGCACATGGTAAAGGACCTTGTGATGAACTTGGTGGTGCAGTGAAAAGACTCGCAGCACTAGCTAGTCTACAACAACCTTAGGAGCATCAAATACTGACACCTACTCGGCTCTTTCTGTGGGTAGTTGAATATATCCCATCAGTAAACTTTGCATATTCAACTCAAGAAGAGTATGTGCAATCAGAATCCTTCTTGTGTGATCGTTTTAGGCAAGCATTAACTATTTGTTGTACACAGCAATTTCATGCTTTTCTACCAGTGAATTCAAGCACATCAAAGATACATGTCAAATTGTTTTCAGAGGCTACCAAATATTACACCAGAAATTGTGACACTATCACTGCAAAAATTCCACATAGATGATATATTTGGATACATTACTGTAGTGTATAATAACAAGTGATGGTTAGCTTATGTTCTGGAGAAAAATCAAGTTCTTTATGAAATTTAAGTACCATTTCTTAAACCATCTGGTCCTTCTCTTTCATTTGCTTATTCATGAAGGCCTGATTTATTATAGGTACCTATCATAGATGTTCTGTATAAAGTGAATCCTACAACCCCAACTGGAAGGTTTTATGTGCTTTCAAAAGATGACCTTTCTAAAACGGAAACTGCTTTTGCAAACTACCACCAATGAAAACAGAAATGAAAAAGAAATAGTAAAAGAAAGTTTTAAATAGTTAAAGTATATATATATTATCAATAAATATTTTTCTTTGTAAAATGGGAAAAGGATTAATTTTCACTTTGTCTTGATATAAATGCATAATTTGTTATATATTAGAATGTACACAATAGTTTGTAAAGCTTGAATATTAATCAAAATCACAAATTTTTGTAAAATATGGTTTTTTAATAAATATTTTAAAATATAAAGCCATCATCATCCTATAACTTAACTTTGCCAGACATTTAACATATGTATAAGGTATTTGCTTAAATTGTTTGAAAATCTTTCATCATGTACTTCTGCAAACAAAATTTTAATTCAAATTTGTTGTAGATTTTGAAAAAGAAAACTTTTTCCTCATAACTCATATTGTGTTATATATCATTGAAAAGACCTTGTAAAATGCTACAAAATGACACCACTCTCATTGTTCGAGTTTAACTAGAAGAGTTGCTATCTTAATTCGAACATATGCTGGTCTCACATTTTTCAAGATTTTTCTCAAACTTTACATATACGTATTTTCTAAATTGTTTGAAATATTTTCCTAAAATTTGGTATTATTCATAGTCTCCATTCAGTTACTCATTGTTGAATGTTTCATGGAAATTGGAGATTGAGATACTTTATTATTTATTTTATTGAGTTCCTTCCTTTACTGAATTTTTCAAGTTTTAATTTTTAATCTTTCTAAGTACTCTAATTGGTTTCATTACTTGCAAATTTAGTTAATTCACTTTTAGCCATTAAGATTACTAATATGAATTGTCACTTAACCCAGAGGTCTGTCTGGGAGAATATATTTTTCACAAAAATTGAGAACTACATTTTCTTCCAATTCTCTATTTACTTCTTCCTTTTCTTTTAAAAATTAACTCTTATTTTTTCTTTAAGAAAACTCAAAAAATAAATTTTCTATATATATATATATATATA
>SEYY01021017.1:2500-7500 GCA_009176605.1 Armadillidium nasatum
TATATATATATATATATATATATATATATATATATATATATATATATATATATATATATATATATATATATATATATATATAAAAGGGAATAGAAAAGGAAATAAGGTAAGAATGTTTGAGTGTATGTGTTTACCATCTGTAATATATGGTTGTGAAACATGGATGATGAATGCTCGGGGGATGAAAAAATTGAAAGTATTTAAGAGGAAGGGACTGAGAGCGATAAGTGGTTTGAGAAGGGGAGATAAAATAAAAAACAATAGAATAGGGGAGATATGTGGATGGAGAAGGAGAATAGTTGATTGAGCAGAGAAGGGTGTACTAAGATGGTTTGGGGATGTGTGTAAAATGGATGAGGACAGGATGGTGTGCAGAATGCTGAAATCCGAGGTTGATGGACGTAGAGGGAGAGAAAGGCCCAAGTGGAGATGGATGGATGGAGTGAAGGAGATTTTGGGTGGAAGGGGTTTTAGTTTGGAAGAGGGCAAGAGAGTTGTAGAGGACAGAGGGAGATAGAAAGAGGTGGTGAGGGGAGGTCGTGAAAGGTGATGTGTGTATGTACGTGTGTGAAGGAATTATGACGAGCATCACCCCACGAAACTGGGAAATATGGAAAGCGTAATATATATATATATATATATATATATATATATATATATATATATATATATATATATATATATATATATATATATATATATATATATATATATATATATATATATATATATATATATATATATATATATATATATATATATATATATATATATATATATATATATATATATATATATATATATATATATATATATATATATATATATATATATATATATATATATATATATATATATAATATATATATATATATATATATATATATATATATATATATATATATATATATATATATATATCTATATATATATATATATATATATATATATATATATATATATATATATATATATATATATATATATATATATATATATATATATATATATATATATATATATATATATATATATATATATATATATATATATATATATATATATACTGATTTTGAATCTGACCTAACGGAATGTAGCGCATCCTACAGAATGAAATTTCATAAATGAGTGAAACTAAGTCGGACCTAAAGGGATGTAGCGTCTCCTACATAAACTGAAACTTCACACTTTGGCCGAACTTGGATCAAACCTAAAGGAATGTAACGCTCCCTACAGAGCTGTAATTTTACAATTAATAGAACCTGAATTAGACGTAATGGGACCTAGCTCTTCCCACAGAGCTGAAATTTGAAATGACCAAACTTGAATTAGTCCTAACGGGGCATAACGCCACCTTCAATATCAAAATTTCCACCTTGACATAACATGAATAAGAACTAACGGGATGTATCGCCTCCTGCAGAACTGAACTTTCCCACTAGACAGAACTCGCATTAGACCTAAGGAGATGTAACGTCTCCTATACTTCATACCTGAATCTGAAAACCTAAGGAGATGTAACGAGATGTAACGTCTCCTACACTTCATATCTAAATCAGAAAGCCTAACTATAACTATAAGTATAATTTCTACATACAAATTGATTAAAAAACAAATATTTATTTTCTTAATAATTAAATGGATTTACTTTTAAATTTAGAAATTTTATGTATATGTATGTGGTATGTATGTATTTGTGTATGAATGTCTGTGCATGTTTAAGTAAATGTATATGGTAAGTGTGTACGTACGTCTGTGCAGATTTATGTTTATGTATGTGGAATGTGTATATATGTGTATATACGACTCAGTAACTTTTTTATATATGTATGTAAAATGTATATATGCATTTTATAAGAAAGCAAATAAAATAGTGGTTTCTTTTCAATCCCCCATAAACCCTGAACAAAAATTTCCCCCTCCCCCACTGTAACTTCCAAATGGGGGATGGATAGGCAAGGGGAGGGAGGTTAAAAGAATCTCTGTCACTATTATTTGGCAATTCGTAAAACGATAAAAAGACTTTTGTCAAGAATTCTTATTTAATTTTATGATCAATAAAAATTTTAACGATCGATCGGTCAATAAAAATTTTAATGATCGATCGGTATTATCACCGATTCTTCCCGATTCCCGTGAAATATGGACCAACTTCGGGAATCATAATTGAAAATGGGAATTATAGCTCTCAAGTTTCTTACAATGTGGAATATTTTAAATGTAGCCATTTTTTTGTTGGTTTTTTGTTGTTTTTTTTGTTTGTTTTTTTGTTGTTTTTTTTGTTTTATTTGCCTTCATTTATTTGGGCAATTGTTGTATTGTAAAAATGTTAATCTACATTCTAAGCTCACAATGTTGCTCTAAAAGAAAATAGAAACCATGTTTTTTTAACGTTTTTTTCACGTTTTTTTAAAGTTTTTTAACGTTTTTTAACGTTTTTTTTTTACATTGGAGATTTTAGAAAAGAGTAAGAAATAAAGAGAAATGTAACACTATAGTATGTTAGAGCTTTATAGGGAAAAACTAATTTTTCCACTTTTTTTTTCGCCAATTTTCCCGCCAAATTTTTTTTTTTTTCTCGTAAGAAAATTGGCGCGCTTTTTTTTTTTTTTTATCCTAATTTTATTTTTAGCAATACAATTTTCTAAACATTTATGTCAATGTAAGCAGAAAAAATAAAACTGTTAATGCTTGGAAATTGGAAGGAGAATATAGCACGTCTTAAGTGGATGATATTTATGATATGCAAACTACAGAAATTGGAAGAAAATAAACGAGAACTTCCCCCCTCCCCACCTTTTTTCCCCTATTTTTCCCCAACTTTCCTCTTTCCTCCTCCCCCACCCACTTAATTTGCATTTTCATTGCCAGTTCTTTGATGGTACGAAAAAAAAGTAACAAATACACAATGAACAGAAAACAAACTAAGAATAAAATATTAAAAATAAAAATTAAAAAAAAATTATTTCTATTATGAAAATATTTGCTAAAAATATATTTTAAAACTATTTACAGGAAGAAGCCTATAATATATAAAGCAAAAAAAAAAAATAAAATAAATAAATAATAAATAAATAAATAAATAAACAATTCTTATAAATTACAATACCTAAAATAGTTAGAAAGATTGAGAACAAAATAGAAAGAGAGTGAGAGAGAGAGAGAGTGAGAGAGAGAGAGAGAGAGAGAGAAAGAGAGAGAGAAAGAGAGAGAGAAAGAGAGAGAGCGATTTAAGGACGGTGCCTAATTTCGTCATAATTGAAACCTTTTCTCGTTGTATACAGATTCAAGAACTCCTTAAGCAATTTTTAATGTAAACTTTTATAGCCTTAAGTTGATTATCTAAATTAAGAGGAGAAGTGTATTGCATACTTGTCAGTGCTGAAAGGACCTATGGGAGAGCGAGAGAAAGAGAGAGAGAGAGAGAGAGAGAGAGAGAGAGAGAGAGAGAGAGAGAGAGAGAGAGAGAGAATGGATTGTTTTAAGGAAAAGTACAAAGGCAAATAGAGTATCAAGTAAGAGAGAGAAAGATGAAGGTCAATTAAGAAGAGACAGAAATATAAAGAGAGTGTTATGTCAGACACAGATAGAGAGAGAGAGAGAGAGAGAGAGAGAGAGAGAGAGAGAGAGAGAGAGAGAGAGAGAAAAGAAAGAATTGAGAACGGAAGATAAGGGGAAAAATACGGTAAATTATAAATTCAAAGGAAGAGATGAAAATAAAAGGTGTGTCGAAGAAAAAAGAATAATGAAATATGTGAAAGAGAGGAGAATAAACGGTAAAACAAGAGACGAAGGAAAGATAAATTGGAATGCATCTAAAAACGAAGAAGAAGAAGAACAAGAAGAACAAGAAGAAGAAGAAGAAGAACAAGAAGAAGAAGATCCTGAAGGAGAGGAATTAATCTGGAACGAGGACGAGGTCATCTCCTCCTAGGTAACGACTATTGCAAATGCGATCCTGAGAAACTTGTTTCTAATTATCCAAGTTTTGTGAAACTAAAAATGTCATTAGACTAATTTAAAAGCTCTAAACACAAACTTTGTCAAGCTTATCACTTCCAAATTCATTCGATTCATCGAATAATGGGAGCAAATTAAAAGTAGAAAAACAATCATAGAAGGAGAGGCTGGCATAATGAGAGGAATGGACATTGATGTTTAGAGAGAGAGAGATAGAGAGAGAGAGAGAGAGAGAGAGAGAGAGAGAGAAGAGAGAGAGAGAGAGAAAGAGAGAGATAAAATAGCAAATTAAAAGTAGAAAAACAATCATAGAATGAGAGACTGGCATAATGAGAGGAATGGACATTGATGTTTAGAGAGAGAGAGAGAGAGATAGAGAGAGAGAGAGAAAGAGAGAGAAATAGAGAGAGAGAGAGAGAAAGAGAAAATAGAGAAATATAGGAGAGGCTGGCATAATGAGAGAATGGCATTGATTGTTTAATAAAAGTAGAAAAACAATCATAGAATGAGAGACTGGCATAATGAGAGGAATGGACATTGATGTTTAGAGAGAGAGAGAAATAAAGAAAGAGAGAGAGAGAGGGAAAGATAGATAGATAGGTAGATAGAGAGAAAGAGAGAGAGAGAGAGAGCGTGTGTGTGTCAAAGAAGAATACTTAGAAACAATAACTTTGACAGAGATTTTAACAGTAATAGAGAATAGCTATAAGAGAGAGAGAGAGAGAGAGAGAGAGAGAGAGAGAGAGAGAGAGAGAGAGAGAGAGAGAGAGAGATATGGCAGGAGGGAGAACGAGCAAGGAACAAGGTATTATTGTGAAGGAAGTAAACATTTCACACAAAAGGTGTACCAAACTTTGTATCCATAAAAAAAAAATTTAAAAAAATAAAAACTTGTCATTACTTACAATTTACATGAAGAAGAGCTCTTGCAGATACTGCTGGAGGAACGCCGTTTGAAGCAACACACAAGTAGGGCCCTGCCTTATCTCGATTTACCGACAGCAATGTCAAGACTGGACCTTTATTTTGATCTACATATA
>SEYY01021017.1:10000-12500 GCA_009176605.1 Armadillidium nasatum
TCTTTTTTTGTCAGTTTTGTTCTTTTGTCCTTTTTTTGCTTATTTTTCTTTTTTTGTTCTATTTTTCTATCTCGTCCTTTTTAGTCATTTGGTCTTTTTTGTCCTTTAGTCATTTTTTGTTTATTTTGCTCTTTTTGTTCTTTTTCTTATCATCTCGTCCTTTTTTGCTTATTTGGTCTTTTTTGTCCTTTTTGTCCTTTTAAGGCTTTTTGTCCTTTGTTCTTTTTGTTTATTTTGCTCTTTTGTCCTTTTTCTTTTTATCTCGTCCTTTTTAGTCATTTTTTCTTTTTTTGTCTTTTTCCCCTTTTGTCATTTTCTTTTGTCTTTTTTTGTCCTTTTTTAGATTTGTTTCTTTGCTCTGCATTTTTCTTCTCGATTTTGTTAATATATTTTTATTTCGATTGTTTTTTTTTCTTTCTTTTTCTCCTTTTATGGTTTTAGTTTTAATATTCTAACCCTTTAAAATTTGGTTGTTTTTTTTTCATTTTTTTACATTATTTATTCTTGTTTTTTTTTAAATTCCTATTTCAAATTTTTTTCGTAGTTATTTTCATTTTCTGCCATGCATTTACATTCTTCATTTCTAGTTGATATTCATTATGTCTCTTTCGCAATTGTACTTTTATTAACTATATCCCACTCTATTTTCTCTATGATTTTTTTTCTCTCTCTCTCAGTCTCAGTCTTTATCTGTATATTCATGTCTATCTGTTTGTCTCTCTCTCTCTCTCTCTCTCTCTCTCTCTCTCTCTTCATATTCATATTCTCATATTCTCATATTCTCATATTTATATTCATGTCTATCTGTTTTTTCTCTCATATTCTCATATTCTCATATTTATATTCATGTCTATCTGTTTCTCTCTCTCTCTCTCTCTCTCCTTTTTTCTCTCCATTCTCCCTAATTCTCACCCTCACTTTTCCCTTCAAAATCCATTTCCTTCCTTCTTAGTATCTTGCCCCACCTATCTCCTTTATCCCCTTTCACTTCGATATTCACTTCCTCTCTCTCTCTCTCTCTCAGATTGAAGGAGAGGATCATCGAGCGCCTCTTAATTAAAGCAATAAAAATTGATATGGTCTCATGGGCCAAGTCAACCTTTTGGATGAGTTTTTACTTAAAAATTTATATTCAGTCAAGGAGACTAATTCAAACTTTAACTCTATTAACTCAAGATATTTTATTTATTTTTATTTATTTATTTATTTTTTTGATTTTTTATTCATTTATTTATTTTTGCTTTTATTTATTTATTAATTTATTTATTTTTTATTTTTTTATTTATTAATTAATTTATTTACTTATTTTCTATTTATTTATCTGCTTATTTATTTATTTATTTATTTTATTTTTTTACTTATTTATTATTTGTTTACATATTTATTTATTTGTTTTTATTTTTTAAATTTATTAATTTTTTTATTTTCTTATTTTTTATTTATTTACTTTTTTATTTTTTATTTATATTTTTATTTTATTTTTTTATTTTTTTTATTCATGTTTTTATTTTTATTTTTTTTTTTTTTTAAAATTTTAAATTTTTCTTTATTCATTGATTTATTTAATTTGTTTGAATTATTTATTTATTTATTTATTAATTTATTCATTTATTTATTTACTTATTTATTTATTTGTTTGTTTATTTGTTTTAAAATTTTGTATTTATTTGTAAATTTATTTGTTTGTTGATTTTTTATTTTTTAAATTATTTTTTATTTATATATCTTTAATAAATATTATTTTTACTCTCTCTCTCTCTTCTCTCTCTCTCTCTCTCTCTCTCTCTCTTCTCTCTCTCTCTCTCTCTCTCTCTTCTCTCTCTCTCTCTCTCTCTCTCTCTCTCTCTCTCTCTCTCTCTCTCTTTTCCTCTCCCTCTCTCTTACTCTCTCTCTCTCTCTCTCTCTCTCTCTCTCTCTCTTCCTCTCTCTCTCTCTCATTATTTCTATGTTCTTTTCTATGCTCATATTGTTCTTTTTGTCCTGTTATTTTATATTTCAGTTAAGGTTCCTTTTTTTGTACCTCACTTTAACGCTCTTACTAAAACACTTTGTTCCATTATGTCTTCTTAAATAAAGAATAATCGTCTACTCATATATATATATATATATATATATATATATATATATATATATATATATATATATATATATATATATATTATATATATATATATATATATTATATATAATTATATTAATTAATTTATTTTTTCTTTTGTTGTTTCTGTATCCGTAAAAACTTATCATAACTAATACCAATATTTCTTGCTAATTACTGTGTAACAAGCAAAAAGACATATATATATATATATATATATATATATATATATATATATAGTATATATATATATATATATATATATATATATATATATATATATATATATATTATATATATATATATATATATATATATATATATATATATATATATATATATATATTATATATATATATATATATATATATATATATATATTATATATATATATATATATAT
>SEYY01021017.1:15000-22500 GCA_009176605.1 Armadillidium nasatum
TGAAAGTGATAAAATCAAGGTGATTTATTATGAATGTTACAGCATTTTCCAGAAGTGTACACTTAAGAATGAGAGTAGCGGTTAACCCTGGGGTCAGAGATATGAAAAGGGGAAGGATATAAATTTATGAAGTGAGGGGACCATATAGGAAAAGACAAATTCTAAAAGAGGGAGGTTTATGAATCGGATCCTTTTGCCAGACTCTATCGAAACCTTTTGATTTGTCTAGCGCCACAACAAAAATTCCAACAAAAATTGTCAAAAATATGCTACCAAGAGTTAGTGAGAAGCGAAAGGTCAAAAAAAGAATTTTTCTTACAAAATCCAAATTAAGTGATGAGAAGAACTGGGATGTTCTCAAACTTTTTATTTTAAGAATAGATTAAGAAAATTTTTGAAAAAATGGGGAGTTTAGAGGGCTTTGAAGACGGAAGGGTTGAGAGGGGTCACTCTTTTTCTGGTACGAGTTTAATGAGAGTACCCTTCCAGCTAAAAAGAAAATTGAAAATGGATAGACAGGTGATAAGTTTATTTATTCTTTTTGTTTTCTGTAATATAAAAGTTGATGAGAGAAACTTTTGTAAGGTAATATATCCCTAGGATCCCCAAATGGGATCGAACCGGCACCCATTAATCATGTGAGCCAATCACACTACCGTTACGCCACTGTAGACGCTCTACCATAGTCGGGAAACACAAGTTTTGAATGCCACAGGAAAAATCTTTCCAAGACAGTACCCCTTTCATTATGTCAAACTCAGAAAGAAAAGAAAACTCATCTTTAGGAAAAATTATGATACTCATATAATACTCATAAATACTCATAAATATTCATATAATACTCATAAATAAGTTTTGGGGAAATAATGAAGGAGGAATAGTTTGGGAATGATCTACAGTTGAATCAGAGGAAAAGGTTTTTAGAAATGGTTCAGCTCTTGTAGAAGAAATGACAGCAGTAGCTTCATCACAAGTAACAAAAAGAGTGTTAACATGAGGAACCAGAAAGGTTATAAGCGTTTTTTTTTTTTTTTTTTTTTTTTTTTTTTTTTTTTTTTTTTTTTTTTTTTTTTACTGAGGAAGATTTTTTTTTTTAATGCCGAGGAAGAAGATTGATTTTGAACGATTCTTCAAATACATTTTAAATAACTTCAAATTTCAAAAACTTTGAAGTCTTTGAATTCCCTGAAAGAAAGCGTCTCAGAGTGCTGAATAATAATAATAATAATAATAATAATAATAATAATAATAATAATAATAATAATAATAATAATAATAATAATAATAATAATAATAATAATAATATAATAATAATAATATAATAATAATATAAATATTAAAAATAATAAAATAATAAAATAATTATTATTAAATAATAAAATAATATATTAATATAATAATAATAATAATAATAATAATAATAATAATAATTATATAATAATAATAATAATAATAATAATAATAATAATAATAATAATAATAATAATAATAATAATAATAATAATAATAATAATAATAATAATAATAATAATAATAATAATAATAATAATAATAATAATAATAATAATAATAACATGTGTTTAGATAGAAGAAATGGATCATACAAGAAGAGAGAAGAGAAAGGCCGACAGGACTATCAACACGACCCTGTAATTATTGATTATTGATCACAACAACTCCAGGACCAGCATAGGAAACCAGAGTTCCGATAAGCATCAACTTCTGGAGAGCTCTTTGAGAAAGTATTTAGAGCTTAGATGGAGAAGGTGCTAGTCCCACTGAAAGGGTCAAAACCCTACCTGTGAGTTTAAATAAAGCTCAAGGAGTGGGGCTGAAACCCGCGAATCGAAAAGCATGACCTTCTAGAGCCCTCTAGGAGGGGGACTTTTAAGAGCAGACGGAGATAGCTGCAGGCCCCACTGACAGGGAAAACCCTTCCAGGAAGAAGATGAAGATGAATATATTAATAATAATAATAATAATAATAATAATAATAATGATAATAATAATAATAATAATAATAATAATAATAATAATAATAATAATAATAATAATAATAATAATAATAATAATAATAATAATAATAATAATAATAATAATAAATAATAATAATAAAAGAATAATAATAATAATAATAATAATAATAATAATAATAATAATAATAATAATAATAATAATAATAATAATAATAATAATAATAATAATAATAATAATAATAATAATAATATATCCTTGCCTTCAGGAATCTGTTCTCCCTTGTATCGGAATGCCCCTTCTCTCCTCCAAATAATCTTAGGCACAGGGTCACCCTTCGCTTTGCACTCAAAGGTCACGTTCGAACTTTCGTTGACGGTTACGTCCCTAGGGGGAACGTCTATATGGGGAGGCACTATAATATATATATATATATATATATATATATATATATATATATATATATATATATATATATATATATATATATATATATATATATATATATATATATATATATATATATATATATATATATAATATATATATATATATATATATATATATATATATATATATATATATATATATATATATATATACATATATATAATACTATATATATATATATAATTTAATAAATTTAAGATCTTACCAAGGACTTCAAGGGCCATATTCATTTTTTTAGGAGGCACCGTGCTTATCTGGCACATATATTCCCCTCGGTCAAGTACTGTGGCATTAGCGATGACCAATGCCCAAGTGTCCCTCTCGGCTTCAACGCTTACCCTTCTGTTGGTTGTTAGAACGTGGGTGCCAACTGTCAAAACAGCTGATCCGTGTTGTTCCCCATAGTGGACCCATGCCACCTGTAATAATATTATTATTATTATTATTATTATTATTATTATTATTATTATTATTATTATTATTATTATTATTATTTATTATTATATTATTATTATTATTATTATTATTATTATTATTATTATTATTATTATTATTATTATTATTATTATTATTATTATTATTATTATTATGTTACACTCTGCTGTGCCACTAAACTGTTAAATTCAATTATGGCACTCGATATATATATATATATATATATATATATATATATATATATATATATATATATAT
Organism: Armadillidium nasatum; assembly: GCA_009176605.1. NCBI lineage: Eukaryota > Metazoa > Arthropoda > Malacostraca > Isopoda > Armadillidiidae > Armadillidium > Armadillidium nasatum. Next base: position 18,118 of record SEYY01021017.1, read on the forward strand.
ATATATATATATATATATATATATATATATATATATATATATATATATATATATATATATATATATTATATATATATGATAATATAAATCTATGCCTTAAATTATATACATAAAGAAATAATAATAATAATAATAATAATAATAATAATAATAATAATAATAATAATAATAATAATTTGTGTACTACAAAAGCATTAAAGTAGTTACTGATGGTTTTTGCAAACATCTTTCAAAACACTGGTTTGATCCCTTACAGAGATCCTAGGTAGAAACAACCTTAAAAAACTCCCCTCCTCGAATGGGGCAATGCCCTAAGACACACGCACACACACACACACACACACTGTGGAATATAAAGGAATTAAAGTTATCTTTAGAGGATAAACAATTCATAGTCACGTGACGTTATTGTCTGATGTCATCGTGACGTCACTACTCATCATAAAGTGATTTAAAAGCGCCTTTAATTCATCTTTTGTTATTGAATGGGTCTTAATGTCTCTGGAGGAATGAAACTGAAATCTTATCAAATCCTTTCACGAGTCTTTCTCCTCATAAATAATATCCTATACCGTTTTATCTACCACTAACTTTTAGGATATTTCCTCTCTCTCTCTTCTTTCTTTCTTTCTTTCTTTCTTTCTCTTTCTCTCTCTCTCTCTCTCTCTCTCTCTCTCTCTCTCTCTCTCTCTCTCTCTCTCTCTCTCTCTCTCTCTCTCCCTTTTCTTTTCTCATTTCTTTACTTCCTTTCTTTCACTATTTCCTTGTTTTTTTTTCCTTATATATATATATATATATATATATATATATATATATATATATATATATATATATATATATATATATATATATATATATATATATATATATATATATATATATATATATATATATATATATATATATATATATATATATATATATATATATATATATATATATATATATATATATATATATATATATATATATATATATATATATATATATATATATATATATATATATATATATATATTATATATATATATATATATATATATATATATATATATATATATATATATATATATATAGTTCTATGATGCCTTTTGCTAAATTATTAAATAACTTTGAACAACTGACAATTAAAAACGCTAAAATGAAATCCCTTTTTAATAAAAAATATATATATTTATATATACAAGCGCGAAAATAAAAACCAATTTAAATTTCTTTACAAAAATAGGTTAAAGTATTATATTCATTGTTATTTAATTTGAAACAAAAAAAAAAAAAAAAAAAGGAAAAAAAAAATTCATAAGGTCAAATTTAATTATATTCTTAAATGCTAAGTTTATAGAGGAGAAAGGAGGGATAAGAGGGGGGAGGGGGTTAGAGTGCCAAGAAGGAGAGTCTGGGGGTGTTTGGGGGATTTAATGGGAGGTACTGAAAATTTGGAAGCAATTGAGGGGGGGGATATGAGACTTGATGTTGCTCTTTAGAATTTAGTTAATAAAAGGAGTAGGCTTTTAAACCTTGGGGGATAGGGGTTAAAATGGGGGAAGGGTTTTAACACTTCAGGGGGGAGAGTTTTATAAGAGGGAGAAAGAGGAACTTGATATTGTCCATCTAAACAAAGGATTTTTAATTTTAATTAAAAATATTTTTTTTCTCCCTTTTTAAAGAAATATTTTTTTAGACAAAAACTACTCAAGATTATAATCGTTATTATTATTATTATTATTATTATTATTATTATTATTATTATTATTATTATTATTATTATTATTATTATTATTATTATTATTATTATTCTATTTTTTGTTCTAACGATGTAATGACTTTATTTCTTTCAGGAAATATTCTTTGCATAACTATATTTTATATTAAAAAATTAACAAAGAACTTTGTTTTATAAGATTATTAGAGCTATTTTTTTGTTTTAAAATATTTATGATGAATGGAAGTTGCAAAAATAACCCCAATAAATTTGGCTACATATGTGGCAAAATTGTTGCCATGGCAACAATCTAGCATTACCACTATTTGAAAAGGCCTCCTATCATACTTATTTTGGCCTTAAGTTGGGCTATCAAGATAAAGACTTTCATCCTCACATATGTTGCCGAAAATGTGTTGAATATTTAAGACGATGAAGCAAGGGAAATTTGAAGGCATTACCTTTTGGCACACCTGCGTTGTGGAATGAAGAAAAGGGTCATGTAACAGATTGCTACTTTTGCACGACAAACTTACAAGGTAAATAAACTGGGAAAATGTTATTTTAACTTCCAAACACACACGTACACAATTTGCAAGCATCCATGCCTCTCCAAATTTAATAAATGTCGATCTCTGGTCTGAGGGGTAAACAAGAAAAACCAGCACACTTTTAAATATCCAGATGTTCCTTCTGCTTTAAAATCAATCCCCAATGGACCAGGAATTCAAATTCCAGATGGACCTCAAAGTTTTAAATATGAATAAAGTTTCTGATGATGAAATAAACAATGAAAACAACTCCCAAGGATTTATTTAACCTTCACCTGGTTTCAATGAACCAAAACCATTAGCACAAGAACAACTCAATTATCTCACAGGAGATTTAAGACTATCAGAAGAATCGATCCAGCTCCTTGGTACTCGTCTTAGAGAGATCAATTTACTGGCTCCAAAAGCAACATTTTACTGGTACAGAAATAGGGATCAAGAATCAGCAGTTCTTTTCTCTTCCCAAGGATTTATTTAACCTTCACCTGGTTTCAATGAACCAAAACCATTAGCACAAGCACAACTCAATTATCTCACATGAGATTTAAGACTATCAGAAGAATCGATCCAGCTCCTTGGTACTCGTCTTAAAGAGATCAATTTACTGGCTCCAAAAGCAACATTTTACTGGTACAGAAATAGGGATCAAGAATCAGCAGTTCTTTTCTCTTCGTGAAGATTCATCTTTGGTATATTGCTCAGAGATTAAGAATTGATTGAAGCTTTAGGAGATGTTCATAAACCATCTGAATGGAGACTATTTATAGACTCATTAAGTAGAAGTCTTAATACTATTGCACAATGGTAATTTTCATGGTTCTGTTCCAGTTGGTTATTCTATCCAACTGATTGAAAATTACGACAAAATAAAAATTCTTCTTGGTGCACTCAAATACATCGATCATCATTGGATGGTCTGTTGTGATCTCAAGGTAGGTTAGTGTAAATTTGTTTTTTCTTGACTTCTCAGGCTCTCACATGGATTATTTTCCAGCAAAATTATGGGGACTAAAGTGAGAGCAAACACCAGAATATCCGAACAATAGAGAAAAGGTATCAAGATAGATGTGACATTAACATGATGGCCCACTACTGCTGGTGTTTGAAAAGGGATGTAGTACTTGGAACCACTCATATGAGAAAATTAATTAAATCATCTTTTTTTTCTAATTCTTAGTCCAATGTGGTGTCATGGCTTAGAAAAACATGACTAAAAAGTTAAAATATTTGTAGAGGTAGCGTTTAATATTAAAATTAACTATCACAATTTAAGTGACAGAGATTTTTTAGAGAAATAATGATATTCCTTAAAATTTTTCAGTTTTTTTTTTTAAAAAATCTATTTTTTATTTCTTTCTAGTAAAAGGTTCAACTGCAACTGTTTTTCTTTGTGTTTTATGCAATTTCAGTATTATTTGAAGTCATTTACGTTTGCAACACCTTGCATCAAGCAGTCTATTCATGATATACGCAAAAAGGTTTAAGGAAAAAGAACAGAGTATGAGTAACAAAAAAAATTCTCCAAAGCAATGAACAATTGACCCGATGGAGGAAAACTACATCATTTTTGTGATTAGCGAGGTCGATTTCTATAGAATTAGCTTTAAAAAAATATAAAAAAAAATAACAAAAATAAATAAAAAAAATTAAAATATTTAAAAAAAATAATAATAAAAAAAATCGAAAGCAGACCAGTGTTTAAAGACAAGAAATCCTAACCATTATAAAGCATCTATTATCAAACAAATTTATAGTAATCTTCAGCATGATTACTTATCCTTTAACAGGCAAAGAATCTTCCCCATGAAGATTACCTTTACAAGAAATACTAAATACAGTAATTATAAATTTCCACTTAATTAAAGAAAATTAATAATTCTTAAGGAAAAATTTTTTTTAAAACTTATTTGAATATTTGATGAGATCGACAAAAGTAATTAATTTTATTAAACATTTTAATTTAAAAAAAAAGAAGATTGAAAATTAAAAATTGGTTAATTAATTAAAAAATTAAAAGTTATATATTAAAAGTTATGTATATATATATATATATATATATATATATATATATATATATATATATATATATATATATATATATATATATATATATATATATATATATATATA
>SEYY01021017.1:27500-32500 GCA_009176605.1 Armadillidium nasatum
AAATAGACATGACTGAAACAGATAGATACTATCAATTAAACAGAGAGAGAGAGAAAGAGAGAGATGGCGAGAGAGAGGAACAGAGAGATGAACAATCAAACATGACTTATACAGATAGATACTCTCAATAAAACACAGAGAGAGAGAAAGAGAGAGAGACAGAGAGAGAGAGAGAGAGAGAGAGAGAGAGAGAGAGAGAGAGAGAGAGAGAGAGAGAGAGAGAGAGAGAGAGAGAGAGAGATGAAGAAATAAACATGACTTATACAGATAGATACTATCACTAAAACAGAGAGAGATAAGGTTGTAAAGAGATATAGACAGAAAGAATGAAATAAATGATAATGCGAGTGGTAATTTGTTATTAATATGGAGGGAAAATTCCGTATTTATTGGTATGGAAAAAATTCATTTGTTGGAGTCGGTAATTAAGAAATGTTTATTGGACCATATTTTAGGAAGTGTCTAATAACTTATCATGTTTTCTTCACTCTTATATTATTATCTTCCATTATTATTATTATTATTATTATTATTATTATTATTATTATTATTATCATTATTATTATTATTATTACTTATCGTCATCATCATCCATTATTAAGATTATCATTATTATTATTATTATTATTATTATTATTATTATTATTATTATTATTATCATCATCATTCATTATTATTGTTATTATTATTATTATTATTATTATTATCATCATCATCATCCATTATTATTATTATTATTATTACTACTATTTTAAGTATTATTATATGTCAAATAACTTATAATGTTTTCTTCGCTCTTATTATAATTATCATTCATTATTATTGTTATTATTATTATTATTATTATTATTATTATCGTCATCATCATCCATTATTATTATTATCCATTTTTATTATTATTATTATTATTATTATTATTATTATCATTATCATTATTATCATAATCCATTATTATTATTATTATTATTATTATTATTATTATTATTATTATTATTATTATTATTATTATTATTATTATTATTATTATATTATTATTATTATTATTATTATTATTATTATTATTATTATTATTATTATTATTATTATTATTATTATTATTATTATAATGTTTTGTTCATTATTATTATTATTGTTATTATTATTGTTTTTATTATTATTATTATTATTATTATTATTATTATTATTATCATTATCATTGTTATTATTTTTATTATTATTATTACTATTAGTTAGAATTTCATTTTTATTTTTTTTATTTTATTGTTATTGTTATTTGTATATTTATTATTAATAATATTGTTCTGATTGTTAATATTACTATTATCATTATTATAATTATTATTATTATTATAATTATTGTCATTATTATTACCAATATTATTATTATTATTATTATCATTATTATTATTATTATTATTATTATTATTATTATTATTATTATTATTATTATTATTAATTATTATTATTATTATTATTATAATTATCATTACTAAATTATTATTATTATTATCATTATTATTATTTAAAGGGAAGAAGGTGAATATTACGACCATTTTCTCTTTCTTAAAATCAAAGTAAAATTAATTATCCTTTTTCTTTATTTATCTTTCATGTTTATTTTGATTTATTTATGTGTTTATTTAATATTATGGTTCACTTATTTATTAATTTATACAAGCAAAAAACAGTTTATTTATTAGTTTTTACTTTTTTTATTTTTTTTAAAAATCTCCTCCGGTGGGAAAAGGTCGGAGGCCTAGCAATTTCCACAGGAGTTGGGAAACATCGGATCTTGGTAGTTAAAGGCCGACATGTCTAGATACACGGCGTTTAAAAGTGTGCAAATCAAAGTAAGCAGGGAAAACAGATAAAGGAAGTGTGTTCCACGCTTTACCAGTCGAGTTCATGCAAGATTGAGCGTAGAGTAATAGGAAGAAATAAGGAAGGGTGAAGAATTAGTGAAAAAAAAGGAAGAATTTTTAGTAAGAGGAAGACTAGACTTTAATGATAATGAAATGACCGAAATGAATCGTCAGAAGAAGAAAAGGGAGTGGGAAGTACAAGCCTGAAGAAGACAAACAGCCTGACGGTAAAATATTTCCTAAAACAAAGAAAAAGAAGCTAAAAAGGGTTACGTTAGGGGGAGAGTCAAAAGGGGTGATGAAAAATGGAGGGAAGAAGAAAATAAAGAGATTAAGCCATCTTAGTGGAAGGAAAATAAAAGATACTCATATTATCTCAAATATCGTCTCATCTCATCTCATCTCATCTCATCTCAGAGTGAAGAGTTGACCTTGATGCATTTATTATGATTATTATTATTATTATTATTATTATTATTATTATTATTATTATTATTATTATTATTATTATCATCCTTATTATAAATGTTATTATTGTTATGATTGTTATATTATTATTATTATTATATTATTATTATTATTATTATTATTATTATTATTATTATTATTATTTATTATTATATATTATTATTATTATTATTATTATTATTATTATTATTATATATTATTATTATTATTATTATTATTATTATTATTATTATTAATTATTATTATATTATATTTATTATTATTATTATAATTATTATTAATTATTATTGCTTATTTTTATTTATTTTTTATTATTATTAATATGCTATTGTTTTATTAATTTTATCATTATAACTTCTATTGTTATTTTTATTGCTGCAATTATTATCATTAATATTATTTTTATTATTATTATTATTATTATTATTATTATTATTATTATTATTATTATTATTATTATTATTATTATTATTTATATATTATTATTATTATTATTATTATTATTATTATCATTAAATATTATTTTATTTTTTAATATTTATTATTATTATTATAAATATAAAAAAAATTAAAAAAAAAAAATTAATATATTATTAATTATTATTATTATTGTTATTATTATTATTATTAATATTTAATTTTATTATTATTTCATTGCTATTAATATTACAACTTTATTTCTTATCATTATTAGTACAATTATTGTCATAAATATTATTATAATTATTATTCGTATTATTAAAATTAGTTGATAATATTTTTCATATTTAATATTATATTAATATTTGTTGTAAAAAAAAAAAAAAAAAAAAAAAAAAAAAAAAAAAAAAAAAAAAAAAAAAAAAAAAAAAAAAAAAAAAAAAAAAAAAAAAAAAAAAAAAAAAAAAAAAAAAAAAAAAAAAAAAAAAAAAATAAATAAGAATAAAAAAAAACAACATAATAAAGTAATTTTGAGTTTTAAATTCTTAAAAATGAGGAAAAAATCTGAAAAAAGTGATAAAAAAAGATTTGGGTCATAATTCGTTAAAGGGTTTGATGAAAAAGGGTGAAAAATATCTTCATTTGATAACACTTTTTACGAGGCTTCGTGATTACTGAACAAAAAGCAAAGGAACGTCCTCATTTTTGAGCTCCACTGAAAACGACCGTTAAAAATCCGTTGAAAATTTGACTTTCCAAAAATTGGCTTTTTTAAATTTTTCTTTCTAAATAAATTTATTTTTATTTTACGGAGAAACCTAACAGCTTCGTATTCATTTTTGTTAATATTTTATTTTATTTTTGAAATGTCTCAACTTTTATTTTTTATTTTATATTTTTAATTATTACTCTATTTATTTCATTTTACTCAAGTATTGTTAACTTTCGTTTTTTGATTTTTCTATAAATGTACATGTTTATAAAACATTTAAATTTTTTATTTTTATCTTTTTTACTTACTATTTTAAATTTTAATTTATAATTTTAGTTTATATTATTCTAAATTTATTATTGTTTTTTCCTTTCTCTATATTTCGCTTTTATCTTTATCATAATTCTTCAGTTCTCTCTCTCTCTCTCTCTCTCTCTCTCTCTCTCTCTCTCTCTCTCTCTCTCTCTTCTCTTCTATCTCTCTCTATTTCTTTTTCTTTCTCTCTCTTCTATCTCTATCTATCTATCTCTCTCACACTCCCTCACTCTTTCTATTTCTTCTTAATATAAGCACCCTTAATCTGAAAGCTTTTTTCAAGTCGAGTTGATGTGGTTATCATATAAAGATAAAAAAAAAAAAAAAAAAGGTTTGGCGCTATTGTAACGCCGATGGCGCTCGAACCCCAGTTTGCAAACCCGATTCACGAGTACTCAAGCGTGTTTTGTGACCCGCTCCCAATTTCACGGAGATCAGACAAGGATTTCAAAGTGTTTACATAATTCTAAACTTATTCTAAACTTATAATCCTAACATAATTTTTTGTCCACGGGGCAAAAATTATTATATACGAAAAAGAATAAAGTGTAATAATATAAATTCTTTGTTCAAAAGAAAAAATAAATGGAAAGTCAGGAAGATAAAGGGGAATTCCTGAACTTATAATAATAATGATAATAATGAAAATAATAATATTAATAATAATAATAATAATAATAATAATAATAATAATAATAATAATAATAATAATAATAATAATAATAATAATAATAATTAATAATAAAAATAATAATAATAATAATAATAATAATAATAAAAATAATAATAATAATAATAATATATAATAATAATAATAATAATAATAATAATAATAATAATAATAATAATAATAATAGCAATAATAATAATAATAATAAATAATAATGCTACTATTATTAATAATAATGATATTTAAAATGATATTATAATAATAATAATATATAATAATAATAATAATAATAATAATAATAATAATAATAATAATAATAATAATAATAATAATAATAATAATAATAATAATAATTGAATGAAGCTCGACTCTTCATTTTGAGATGAGATTAGATGAGATGAGATGAGTACCTTCTCATTTTCCTTCGATTGAGATGGTTTAATCTCTTTCTCCTTTCCTTCCCTCCATTTCTCATTTTCCAATTTGATTCTCCCCCTAGTTTTACCCCCTTTTTATTGTGTTTTTGTTTTTGTTTTTTTTCAAAGACATTTTG
>SEYY01021017.1:42500-52500 GCA_009176605.1 Armadillidium nasatum
TGTGTGTGTGGAACCACCCCAGATGTGTGACGCATACTCCATACAGGGGCGAACAACACCCCTATACAGAGCAAGCAACTGGGGTGGTGTGAAGAAATACTGAAGGCGCCTCAGAACACCCAACCTCTTAGAAGCTTGTTTAGAAAGAGAGTAATGTGATCTTTCCAAGAAAGATCACGAGAAAAAGAAACACCGAGAATATTAAGGAGAGATGAAGGTTTGAGTTGAGTGTTTTCGAAGAAGATATCATAGTTGTGTGGAAGATTGTGTCGAGTAGAGAGATGGAGGAATTGAGTTTTTGAGGCATTGAAAACGACCATGTTTTCTTTGCCCCAATTGGAAATGAGAGATAGATCAGAGGTTAGTTGCTCCAAGGCCACCCTCCTTGCCTCTATTAACTGTTGCTGGGAGGGGCGTCTTTCAAAATTGAAAAGAATAATGAAGGGTGGAGTCATCAGCATAGGAGTGGATAGGAGATGAAGTAATAGAGAGAAGGTCATTAATGAAAAACAGAAAAAGTGTTGGGGATAGGACAGATCCTTGAGGAACACCACTATTATATAGATTTATAGGAAGAACGGTGGCCGTCTACAACAGCTGCTATAGAACGACCGGAAAGGAAATCAGAGAGAAGGTCACAGAGAGAAGGATAGATTCCGAAAGAGGGAAGTTTGGAAATCAAAGCTTTGTGCCAGACTCTATCGAAAGCTTTCGATATGTCCAGCGCCACAGCAAAAGATTCACCGAAATGCCGAAGAGCGGAGGACCAAGAGTCAGAGAGAAGGGAAAGAAGATCACCAGTAGAGCGTTTCTTTCGAAAGCCATACTGGCGATCTGAGATAAGATTAGAAGAATTGAGATGTTTCCAAATCTTCCTGTTAAGGATAGATTCGAAAACTTTAGAAAGAACGGAGGTTAAAGAAATAGGACGATAGTTAGAGGGCTGAGAGGGGTCCCCCTTCTTCGGCACAGGCTGAATGAGCGCACGTTTCCAGCAAGAAGGGAAGGTTGAAGTAGAAAGACAAAGACGAAATAGTTTACCAAGGCAGGGTGCAAGCTCGGAAGCACAAGTTTTGAGAACCACAGGAGGAATACCATCAGGACCGTACGCCTTCTTAGTATTAAGCTCAGAGAGAGCAAGAAGGACGTCTTTAGAAGAAATTACAATTTTAGGCATAAATGAGTTGAGGGGGTTGAAGGAGTAGGAACAGCTCCGGAATCGTCTAAGGTTGAATTTAAGGCAAAAGTTTGAGCAAAGAGTTCAGCTTTAGAGGAAGGCAAAACGGCAGTTGTACCGTCAGAAGATACTAGAGGAGGGAAAGAGGAAGAAGCAAAGTTAGAGTTGACATTTTTTGCAAAAATATATATATATATATATATATATATATATATATATATATATATATATATATATATATATATATATATATATATATATATATATATATATATATGTTATTGGTATATCACCTTATAGTTATGAAGGTTTTCAACCACACACGATAATTTTGCTTCTCTCCCAGCCACGACTGTGATGTTAGGCATCACAGATGCGAATTTTGGCTCAGCTTCACCTTGGAAAGAAAAAAAAAAACATTATTACAATACATTTTACAATTCTTATTATTATTAGTAATAATAATAATAATAATAATATTAAAAACAGTAATAATAATATAATAATAATAATAATAATAATAATAATAATATAAATAATTCTAAGACTATCATTATTATTAAAATTCTTTTACTGTTTCTCGTATTTTTATTATTATTATTATTATTATTATTATTATTATTATTATTATTATTATTATTATTATTATTATTATTATTATTATTATTAATTATTATTACTATTGTTATTATTATTATTAGCAGTAGTATCATTAATATTCTTATTAATTATATTATAATTGATATTATTATTATTATTAAAAATGTAATTAGTATTATATTATTAGTGTTATTATTATTTCTAATATCACTATATATATATATATAATAAAGGAGAAAGTTGCGCCTTCTTAAGCGATTAAAATAAAGCCCAGTGAGCTGAATTCTCACCGGGTGATCGGTTGGGTAGACCGTTTCGTTTCACTCTATTGCCCCTTTCGATTGTTCATTTCTGCATTCCACCTTCTAAGAGAGTCTCTTGTGGACCATCGTCTCATATTGGAGTGTGTCTACGCTCCCAATCACTACCTCTCCTCCCATCACATGTTCCAACAATTTTACAAACGCTTACTCGTATATTACCTTGAAACAAAAATAAAATGGAGAAACAAAAAGCTGTCTCGGAGATGCTTGGAGGGGCGGCATCCGAAGAATTACTCTCATCCACCCATTCCCCCATTACCACTTGGGGGTTTGTGGCCTCCGGTGATAGGGTTGGTGCCACCAAGACCTTGATGCCGGTTTACCCTGGTGCACGATCTTTTTTTTCCTCAATTTCTGCAATCTTCATTGTCTCTTCTTTTAGTTTCACTTTATCGAACACCACCTCTATTCTTCTGGACCTCATCTCTTGATCTTAACTTAAACTCATATGTTTGAGTGCTCTGACAGCAAACCTACCCTGTTTCTACACAGTTTCTCTGTCCAACTCTATGACCCCAGGCTTAACAGTTATTATCAGTCTTACATATACTCTACAGGTGAAGTCTGGAACACACTCCACTTATCTATTTTTCTAACTTTCTTTAGCTTACACACCTTCAAATGCCGTGAATCAGAACATACCAGCCTTTAATTTGACCAAATTTGTTTCTCTAACTCTTGTGGAAATTTTAGTAGGCCTCTGGCTTTTGCTCACCAGAGGTGATATATATATATATATATATATATATATATATATATAATATATATATTATATATATATATATTATATATATTATTATAATATATATATATATATATATATTTTATACATAAATAAATAAATAATTTTACAAAACCCCGTAATTTTTCAAAAAACTAAATAATATTGAAAAAATATTTCCTTATATTATTTATCATTAATATCATTTATTAATATTTATTTAAATATTAACAACTAAATTTTCATCAAATCATTTATTATTTAATAGGTATGTTTATAATTAACTAATAAGTTATTTAATAATTATCATTAAATTATATGTAAGTGAATATCACTGAAATATTTACGAGCAACTTTCTTAGTTTGAATCAGGTCCAAAATTGTTATTATTTAATAGGACTTTCTTTCCCTTTATATAAATTAATTTAAACTCGGCAAAACAGAAAAGTTTTTGCATAAATTTAAATGTTAAGGACTTGTTAATACGAATAAGCTACTTCTAAATATATATATATATATATATATATATATATATATATATATTATATATATATATATATATATATATATATATATATATATATATATAGTGAGTACGATCCTTTTGTGAAGCTCAAAAAGTCTCAGTTCCTTAGTTTTCGCTTTTGTGAGTCATTAGTTGTGTTTATCTTCCGCTTTTTTAAAATCAAATATATTTCAATTTGTAGTTCTTCTTTGAAACATAACTAATATCTCGTGACTGTAGTAATAATGATTACGTGCTAATTCTTTAATTTATTCTAAAATCTAGTATTTGAAACTTGAGATTCCTTTTAGCGTTTGTAGTTTGGTTTTGGCGCTATTTCATAAGGGTTTTCCACGAATTTGGCATTGTAATTCATCTGACCAATATTGTAATTCACTTCGTTTATTTCATTCATTTAAAGCAATAATTCAAGGTAAGAAAATTATTTAATCCATTTATTACTATCTCATTTCTATCCATTTAAATCTTTATATATATATATATATATATATATATATATATATATATATTATATATATATATATATATATATATATATATATATATATATATTACAATTCTTAAAATACACTAGACGATCTCTCCAGCAAATTCTTTGTCCAATATCCTTGGGTGTTAGAATTTTAACATTTCTGATCAATAATTAGTTATAGAGATAAACAAAATAGGCAAGACCTTTATGTTACACTTGCAACTTTTTTGGTTTTTTACTGTTAAATTTTTCATACTTTGGGATCATATGGTCACCTTATCATCTGAGATGTTATAGATGTTTTAGGGATTTAGTTTCATCATTTTAGTTTGAAAGTACAGTGTAATAATTTTACTATACTTTTACCTATTATAATTAATATATATATATGTATAATTTATATATATATATATATATATATATATATATATAATATATATTATATATATATTATATTATATATATAATATATATATATATATATATATATATGATATATATATATATATATATATATATATATAATATATATATATATATATATATATATATATATATATATATATATATATATATATAATATATATATATATATATCCTATATATATTATATATATATATATATATATATTTATATATATATATATATATATATATATATATATAATATATAATATATATATATATATTATATATATATATCCCACCCTTTCTTATTCATTGTCGAATGTATCTTTCCTTTTTTATTTACAAACTACATTGAGTTCGACGTAAAAATGTTAGGAAGAAAGAGACGGAGATAGAGAAGAGAGATAGAAAGATAGAAAGGGAAATAGAGAAATTGATAGATAGAGAAATACAGAAAGAGAGAGACAAATAGATTAAGATAGAGAGAGAGGAAGAGAGAGAAAGATGGATAGACATACATAGGGAGTTAGAGAAAGATATGGAAGAGATAGCGAGATAAAGAGAGGAGAAACAGAGAAAGAGAAATATAATGCAGATATATAGAGAAAGGAAAACAAACAGAAAGATAGAGAGAGAGAGATGAAAAGAAATAAATATGAACCGAAGGCAGAGAGAGAGAGATAGAGGGAAACAGGAGAAAGATAGAGAGAGAGATTTGTAATTTATTTTGCTTATTTTTTTCACTCAATTTCCATCACACACTCAACTGAACTGTCACACACACTCATTAATCTGTGTTTAAGTCATCTTTCACATTTAATGTATATATATATATATATATATATATATATATATATATATATATATATATATATATATATATATATATATATATATATATATATATATATATATATATATATATATATATATATATATATATATATATATATATATATATGTATATATATATATATAGTTTTATATATGTTTCGGTCGTACATTTGTGGAACTTTGGCATCAAAATGCGTTATTTTAATTAAAATTTGAAAATGAATAAAGTAAAACTGCTTGTGAAAACTGGTGCTGAGACAGCAGTTTCAATTTATGGATTTGTTGGAATATTTGGATTAAAATAAAGTTTAAAAAAAATTCTTTCGGTTTACACAAATATTTTTTTTTTGTATTATTATTAAAGTAAAAAACTTTTTCTTTTACTTTTACAGTCAAGGTTTTTTTTTTTTTTTTTTTTTTTTTTTTTTTTTTTTTTTTTTTTTTTTGGGGGGGGGGGTTTGGATCTTTCGTTCTTGAAAATTGCGTTTTTTTTTCATTTGCATTTATTATTATTATTTTATTTTATTTATTATTATTATTATTATTATTATTATTATTATTATTATTATTATTATTATTATTATTATTATTATTATTATTATTATTATTATTATTATTATTATTATTATTATTATTATTATTATTATATTATTATTATTATTATTATTATTATTTATTATTATTATTATTATTATTATTATTATTATTATTATTATTATTATTATTATTATTATTATTATTATTATTATTATTATTATTATTATTATTATTATTAATTTTTTTTATTAGCGTTGCTCATTTTCAGTGCTACAGTTTAGTCACATGTTATTTTTCATAGGATTAAATTGGATGAGAGCAGATGCCACTAAATTCTAAGTGAAATTTTTTAAAATTTAAACGTGTAGCAATGTACGACAGCAATAAATAAATAAAAAAAAGCATTAACACTTTTAATAATAATAATAATAATAATAATAATAATAATAATAATAATAATAATAATAATAATAATAATAATAATAATAATAATAATAATAATAATAATAATAATAATAAAATTTACAGGTACTTCTTTCACTTCAGGTTTTGAAATTTTTTTTATCATATTAAAATTTTCAAAAAAATATATATATTTAATTGAATGAAAGACTAATGGCAAGTGTCAGTTGCCAAGTTCCGAGTGCCAAGTGTCAAGTATCAAGTGTCAAGTGCCAAGTGCCAAGTGCCAAGTGCCCGGCTCTAAAATAAATTTTACAAGTGTTCACAGTCTTAACTGAATAATTACAATATTCCGGTATTCTAATGTAATAGTATCCCAAGAATCCCAGTATCCCAATATCCCAGTATTCCAATAAGTATCCCAGTATCTCAATATCCCAGTATCCCAATATCCCAGTATCTCAGTATCCCTATATTCAAATATCCCATTATCTCCAATAT
Source organism: Armadillidium nasatum (assembly GCA_009176605.1). NCBI lineage: Eukaryota > Metazoa > Arthropoda > Malacostraca > Isopoda > Armadillidiidae > Armadillidium > Armadillidium nasatum. The sequence continues at coordinate 49,002 of SEYY01021017.1, forward strand.
CCCAGTATCCCAGTATCTCAGTATTCCAGGATCCCAATATCCCAGTATCTCAATATCCCAGTATCGCAATATCCCAGTATCTAGGTATTAAAATATAAAAGTATCCCAGTATTCAAATATTACAGTATCTCAGTATCCCATTATCCCAATATCCTAGCATCCTATTTTCCCAGTTTCCCAGTATCCCAATATCTCAGGATCTCAATATCTCAGTATCCCGGTATCTCACTATCCTGGAACCCATTTTGTCAATATCTCTGTGTTCCAATATCCCAATATCCAATATCCCAATATCCCAGTATTCCACTACCTCAATTTCACAGTATCCCAGTATCTCAATATCCCAGTATCCAAGTATCCCATTATTTCAGTATCCCAATGTCCTAGTATACAGTATTCCTGTAACCTAGAATATACCTCCAAAAAATCCCAGCGAAAAAGTTTTAAATAAATTCTACTCATTTCATTCTTTTTATTTTATTTTATTTATTTTTCTTTTTGAGTGATTAAAATTTTTTTTAATTAAATTTTTAGTTTTTTTTATTATTATTAACCAAAAATTTTTTAATTGCTTTATATATATATATATATATATATATATATATATATATATATATATATATATATATATATATATATATATATATATATATATATATATATATATATATATATATATATATAATATATATAATATATATATATACAAGAGCAGTTTGAATGCTTTATAGTAATTCTGCTTTTATTTAAGTGTAGACATGAAAATACAATTAATTAAAGTTTCTTTATGACCGTCAAAGGTCATGACTACGAAGGGTCAACTCTGTAGAACCTCTTCCCTCCTCCTCCTCCTCCTCCTCTCCCTTAACCTCCAATTCCCCTCACCCTCCCCTCCCCTTCCCCCTTGTTCCAATTTTTGCCCATTTTCCACTGTTTGTCTTCTCTCAAACCCCGAATTTAATTAATGAAATGTCAACATGAATATTTTACCTCTCATCCATTTGAATTTAATAAAAAAGTTTTGAGAGTATAACCAAACTCAAATGGCTCTATTTAAACTCTCTTTTTAGGGAGAGTTACCTAGGGAGAGCTTTCCAGTGAGAGCGAACGATGTATACCAAATGGTTCGTGTTGTAATTGTTTCACGGATTTGGTCTTACGATTTCAGCGTCTATTACACTGAGAGAGAGAGAGAGAGAGAGAGAGAGAGAGAGAGAGAGAGAGAGAGAGAGAGAGAGAGAGAGAGAGAGAGAGAGTGCCACGTAGTATTTCGCCAATTAATATTTAAAAAACTTTCATTCTAAAATTAAAACATAATTAGTGCCTCAGTATATGAAATGTGTCTAATAAGGTGAAATGAAATCTATTAATATTTGATCTCAATTATCTCATCCATTAGATGACGCTGTTGAAGAGCTGAGTAAAGAAACGTTGTCGAAGAAGAGAAACTCTGTTGAAGACTCTTCTCAAATGCAAATATTAATGATTTATTTCCATTTAGTGATCTGGATCCTGGAGAGGTTCAAGGGAAGGAGAGGATCCTTCGTAATGGAGGACTTTTAATTATTTAAATACGGATTATGGGAATTATATCATCAGAATCAAGACTCTCTGTTAAATGGAAAGATGTATTAAGAAAGAGAGAGCAAGATAGAGAGTGAGAGAGAGTGAGAGAGAGTGAGAGAGAGGAAGAGAGAGAGTGGGAGGGGAAGAGAGAGAGGAAGAGAGAGTGAGAGAGAGGAAGAGAGAGAGAGAGTGAGAGAGGAAGAGAGAGTGAGAGGGGAAGAGAGAGAGAAAAAGAAAGAGAATTAGAGAAAGAGAGATAGAGAAAGGAAGAGATAAAGAGAGAGAGTGAGAGGGGAAGAGAGAGAGAGAAAGAGAAAGAGGGGGCGGAAGAGAGAGAGAGTTTAAAATATTTCATTAACTTTTCAATCTCTTCAATTACAACTAAGCTTCTTTTAATTTGATGTAACAGAATAATATAAGTAAAAATTTATTAAAAACTTCCCCTTAAAGTTTCATTTAAAATTTGCAAATATTTTAAGAGTAATTGATTTTTTTTTCTCTCTTTTTATTTAAATAATTTGTGAATTTAGATTAAATAAAGGTTTTAATATATATATATATATATATATATATATATATATATATATATATATATATATATATATATATATATATATATATATATATATATATATATATATATATATATATATATATATATACAGGTCCTCCTAAAGTCTGAACACATAGGAAATGTCCCTAAGTATAATTATATTATTTTTCGTCCACGGATTTAATTTGGTTTTGTCGAAAGAAGAAAAAATTAAACTGGTCATTCTCAGTGGACGTGAAGGATGGTCATATCGAAAGATAGCCGATGAATTTAAGGCACGTCACCCACGAAGGACTCCACATGGCTTTTCCACGGTCGCGAAGGTGGTTAAAAAAGCTCAAAGAAAAGGGCATTATCATGGGCAAACCCCGTTCTGGACATCACGTCGTATCAGCCGAAACCAAAAAATGTGTTATGGCTACTAAAATGTATGCTAGCCTTAAAAAATCACTTCGGAGGAGATCCATGAAGCTGGGTGCTCCAAAAACAACATTCAGTCGTATCTTAAAAGAGCAAAATTTCCATCCATACAAGTTACAAATCCCGCATCATTTAACAGAGGATTGCCCAGGTAGACGGTTTGAGATGTGTGAATGATTTTTCCAATAAATTGAATGAAAACAGTCGTTTCACTGAAGATTGTCCAGCGATGATGCTTTGTTTTATGTGAATGGTGAGGTCAACAGACAGAATCTTCGATACTAGTCACAAAGCAATCCACATTTTGCTGATTATGCAAAACAGCAACGAGCGCAAGAAAATATGATGTATTGTGGTTTGTGGGAAGCTCATATGTTGGGACTATTCTTCTTCGATGAACATGAAACTGGTGAGATCTATCTAGTCATACTGAGGGATCCGATAATGCCCCAACTGTGGGTTTTCGTGAAGGACTTCCTGACTGGTTCCAACAGGATGGTGTCCCTGTCCATTTCCCCAAGGTCGTAAGTGAATGGCTGAATGACAATTTTCCTAACGTGATTGGAAGACGTGATAGTGTGGAATGCTCCTCGGTCACCTGATCTCAGCCCATTGACTTTTCTTCCGGGGTATACTAAAGGAGAAAGTGAACCCAATCAAGATCAAAGATAAAACACACTTGACTGAACGCATAAAGAGTGAGTGTGCTCAAATAGACGGTAATGTGGATTTATTACATCAGGTTCACGTGAATTTTGCAAAGCGCATCAACCTGTGCATCGCAAATGATGGAAATCATATTGAAATGGTTAGTGTATATTCCAACTGGAAAAAAATGTTCTTAATAAATATCATGTTTGAAATGCTTCCTTATTCCCTATGGTATCCAGACTTTAGAGACTCCCTGCATGTATATATATATATATATATATATATATATATATATATATATATATATAT
>SEYY01021017.1:77500-81816 GCA_009176605.1 Armadillidium nasatum
TTGATATGAGGCATATATATTAATTCCAAGTATTAAGTTCCAAACGTTCCGAGTAGGATGACCATTTGTTTTTCAAGAATTGTTTTCAAATAATCGTAGGAGTGACAATAGATTTCAAAGGGGCAATATTCTAATTCTTTTTTCTCCTTAAATCTCAAATCGATTCCCCACCATTGAAATAAATTCACTTTTATGATCTCGAATTTATTTAAATTAGACAGGAATATTTCCTTTATAACACCCTTTTAATTTAAGTTAAGATGAAAATATATCTCTTATGACCTCCTTTGAATTTAAATTAGACAAGTTTTTATTTTATTCAGGAATCAATTTATATATAATATAATTTATAATAATTTATTATAAATTATATTATATATAATTATTATTGTATTTAAATTTTGAGAAGAATATCTTTGATGATCTCCATTCGATTTAAATTTAGAAAGGAATATTTCCTTTATAACACCCTTTTAATTTAAGTTAAGATGAAAATATATCTTTTATGACCTCCTTTGAATTTAAATTTGACAGATTTTTAATTTAAACAGGAATCAATTTATACATAATATAAATTTATAATAATTTATGGTACCCGTTGTATTTAAATTTAGAGAAGAATATCTTTGATAATCTCCATTCGATTTAAATATAGAAAGGAATATTTCCTTTATAACACCCTTTTAATTTTTGTTGAGATGAAAATATATTTTTTATGACCTCCTTTGAATTTAAATTAGACAAATTTTTAATTTAAACCGGAATAATTCTTTATGGTCCCCGTTGTATTTAAATTTAGAGAAGAATATCTTTGATGATCTCCTTTCGATTTAAATTTAGACAGGAATATTTCTTTAATGACCTCCAATGAATATAGTTCTTTCATGGTCTCCCTTAGATATTTAATAATTATAATCATTATAATATAGTCATATATAACCACCCTTAGATATAGAATTTAGACAAGAATCACCCATTTTAATACGACCACGATCCGGAGTTAAATTAGACAGGAATTCTTATTTCATTACATCTTTTCGTTTTAAAATGATAGAAAAATTATATTTAATAATTTCCATTTGGTTTAAATTAGAGAGGAATATCTGTTTCAAAGTGCTAGAGAAATGAGACAATATTAGATGGTTAAAATCTCATACAATAAAAATCTTACTAACTCAAAATACATTAAAAGAAACGGTAAGAATTCAGTTTTTACACTTTTCAGAAAATTTTTGCATTATTTTAGATATTTTTCTAAAAAATGTGGAGTTTTCTTCAAATTTCAAAAAAGTTCATATAAAATTGAATTACAATTTCTTTATATGTTAAACATTTTTGCAGATGGTTCATGTATCATCGGAGGTCTTGGACGATATAAGCCTCAAACAAGGTGTGGTGTGACTTCAGCAACATTTATGCACTCAAAAGAAGAGTTTTTCCATTATCTCACTGATGTAGCGCTAAATAAACCTACGGGTGCAGCTCCTTATTTCAGGTGAGTCAACCTTCATCGGATATTTTTTAAAAAGTCTCATAATTAACTCTAAGGCTTCTTTTCACTGCATTTGGTATGATAGTAGCTATGGAAATGATTCAGATAGGGAATTCGGATAATATTTTCTTTGAAATTAATTAGAATCTCTAAATAGTGACTTGGAAGCTACTTTTGTAGATACAAAATGTCGCTTTTTATTGTGTGTTTTTCACCTTTAAGATTATTAAAATTTTGGAACTTCTGATGTTCTCCTTACTCTTAAACTAGTTTCCATTCTACGACCTTAACAAAAAGAGATTAAGCATTGCGACCTATTATTAAATATAATCCTTTTTATTTTTTATTTAAATATTATACCTAATCATAATTCATAATAAAATGAAATTCATATTGGGGTCATGCTCAGAAATAATTTGTTTGCAAATTAGTATATCATAACGGTCTAAATTTATAATAAAGAAATACTGTTGTTCTCAAATACTACTCAAGACAATGATTATTTTATAAATTGAAATTGCAAAAAATTGCAACTTATAAAAATATTTTTGTCTAAATTCGTAACAAAAAGAGATTTAATATTGGTATAAAGTTTTATATCTCAAACATTTGCAGTTTAAACCGCTCACGGGCTTAACCCTTAAAATCTGAACAAATAGTTTAAATTATTATTAAATTAACAAAATTTATTAACTTCCTACAGTTCTAAGTTTCCTTCCAAAAATGGGAACGACGGAAACCTCAATTCCTTTTACCATTCTTCTCTAGAAATTGATTTTCCTTGGTGGTTCGTTGACCTTCAGAAAACTTTTAAAATATACAAGATTACAATAAATGCACGACATAACTTTGCTAAAAGGCATAATACATTAAAAGTGAGTTATACTTTTTTTAATGCCTTATTTTTCATTGTTATGGTAATTTTTTTTTTTTTTTTTTTTTTTTTTTTTTTTTTTTTTTTTTTTTAAATACAGATAACTACTGCTCACTGGCCAAGATCTTTTCAAGGAGGGGCAGAAAAATTAAAGAAAAACCCACCCAATCCTGACTAACGCAAACTTTTTAGGTGGGTGCAAAAGGAGGCCTTAAAGAGAGGAAGATGATGCATGAGAGTTCCACAGAACAGAAGAGGCTGGAAAGAAGGAGTCACTACAACGGACAAGCCCGGGGTTTACCATATTCACATAAATTTCATGCGAAAACATGGCTCCCCTTTTGATAAGAGGGCGGCGAAACGGTGGTAGAATGCGAAAGGTCAGTTTTGTCGAGCACCTGCCATTGTAGTACCTGTAGAAAAGAGATAGTGCACCAATGTCACGTCGCAGAGACAGAGGGTCAAGTGAGTTTGAAAGGAGAGGATAGTTTATAATCTTTCAGCCTTAGACTCAACCCTATCCAAAAGACCCTTATATAATTGGAGCTAGGCCATTCGGTTTCACACCGTTGCCCTTTTGTTCGCTTCTTTTCGCTTTTCATCTTCCAGAGGGTCTCTAGTGTACCCTTGACTCACATTGGAGTGCCTATGTTCTCACAACCTTCTTCCTTCTTCACATGTATCCTACAAATTTACAAATACACTTACATTACCTATTAAACAAATTAAAAATGGCAAAACATAAATCTGCCTTGGAGAATCCAAGAGGGGCGGATTCCAAATATAGCCCCTCATCAGCCCTTCCCCATCACCACTTGGGAGTTGGTGGCCTCCGGTGATGGGGTTGGTGCCACCAAGACCTTGTTGCCGACTTGCCCTGGTGCACGGTTTTCTTTTTTCATTAATTTCTGTAACATTCGCGGTCTTTTGTCTAATCTAAACTTTGTCGTACAACGCCTCTTTTCTTCAAGACCTCATCTCTTGTTCTTAACTGAAACTCAGGTATCTGAGTGCTCTGACAGCAAACCCTACTATGTTTCCTCCTACTGTCTCTATCCTCAATTTTCAGCCAAAGGCGGATGTTGCGTATATGTCTCTAATTTGGAATCTTCTGAATTCTCTACTTTATGGCTTGAAATTTCATGCAACTTTACAACTAAATTCATTTGTTCTGTCTATTTATCTCCTAACTCTACAGACTATCCAAAATTTTTCGACTATCTTAACTCCAAAATAGAACACAATCTTTCTTCTTATCCTTTCTCAGAAATTATCATTTTAGGTGATTTCAATGTTCATCACCGCCAATGGCTTTCATCTAGTTCTCATGATCCAGCTGGTGAACTCGCCTACCAATTTTCTATCCAGAATAACCTTGAGCAGTTGATGCATCTCCCTACCTGTATCCCTGACCGTTTTAGTGATGAACCCAACATAATTGATCTTTTCCTAACTTTCCTTCTTATCTCCGTATCTTCTTCTGTCTCTTCAAGTCTTCCGCAAGAACTGCCCCCGCCTTCGGCGAGGAAACGCTTCTGGCATTTCGGTGCCACTAACTGGTCTGACTTGCGGTTGTACTTTTCTGACTTTCCATGGAATGATTATTGTTTCCGAGGGAGAGGTCCCTCGGAGTGTGCTGAGCGCATAATTGAGGTGATTCACTCTGGCATGGAGGCGTACATTCCATGTGAACAACTCTCTGAGTCCCATCTTTACGTATGTGATCTTCACATTCTCACATGTAATATTTCTAAATAAAATATTCATTTGTAGATTAGTGAAAGCTAATTGTGAACTCCCTCAAAGCTACTTTGGTTCCCTGGGGATTCATGTAGACCCCAGTTGAGAAACACTGCCCTAACCTAACCTGTATTGGAGATTTTTTTTTTTTTTTTTGAGGCAAATATTTGACGAGAATGGAACTGTATACATTCAGTCATTTGTTAGTAT
>SEYY01021018.1:0-70000 GCA_009176605.1 Armadillidium nasatum
CTTAATTATCTTTTATTTCTCGCAAAGCAGTTTTGTTGCTTTTCTCTTCTAATTGATACTCTTTTTATATATTTATATATATATATATATATATATATATATATATATATATATATATATATATATATATATATATATATATATATATATATATATATATATATTATATATATATATATATATATATATATATATATATATATATATATATATATATATATATATATATATATATATATATATATATATATATATATATATATATATATATATATATATATATATATATATATATATATATATATATCCTCTTGTGGGTGAAGAAAGAGACCCGCAGATAATCCAGTAGGGAAACGCGAGAGTCAGAGAAATCGTGAAAAGCAGAAGGAGGAAAACTGCTCCGGAATTTATCAATAAATTATATATTAGATTGAAAAAAATCTATTAGGTCTAGAATCGGAACTGGATAGATAAAGGATGAGACAATATTGAAAAGAGGAAAAACGAGAAAATAGAAATTAGATGTTTGGGTATTTTCTTACAGAACTCGGCAAGAATTTAGGTAGAAAGGAAGAAATTAGTTTGTTTTTTTTTTTTTTTTTTTTTTTTTTTTTTTTTTTTTTTTTTTTTTTTTTTTTTTTAAATTATCCTTCTGTGTTTTCAAGGTAGAGTTTCCTTTTACGAATTATTAATAATACTTTATTCTACAGTTCTGCAACAGGATATTTAGAATATTTTAAAGTTTCCAAGTGAATTCGAAATTTCACAGTACATTATATTCTGAAGAAATGAAGAATATTCTCAGATAGTGAAAGGTATTTTAACTTTTAAAATAAGACTCGACTATACGACAAATTTAAATAGTGTTTCCTATAAGAACACCGAAGAAATATAACGATTGCTAGTGGTAAAATATTTTTTCAAATGAAGAGTAGGAAAGCAAAGTACTTGATAGTTTAGATATAAGCTTAAATATGAGGATGTTTGAAATGAGAATCTGGCAACATTCTATTCTATTTCCTCAGTCCAATACTCAAAGAAAATATGACATTTTTTCGCTCGAATATTCCAACTACAGCATCTACCATCCCTGAAAAGATTAATTCTAAAATAATTTCAAGAAGTGGTGACACCTGACCCTTTCAAGTTACGTGGAAGAATAAAAAAAAATAATCAATGAAAGCGAAGAATATATACCCTTATTCTCAGTTTTTACGAAAACAGAAAAGCTTTTATCAATTTTCTCTATTTTCCCGAGAGGAGAAACATCAACTGTAAATGTGAGATATTTGTAGAAAACACTGTGGAAGAAAGAAATTGTCAACCAAGCCTAACTGTTAGATGATGGATTGTAATAAAGGAAAAGATCCAGAATAATAGCATCATTTCCTTTATAGGGAGCTACTTTCCCTTTAGACTAAAAAATATACGGACCTATGTACTCCATAAAAAGCATGCATTGCTTAGCCAACTTTAGAAGGGATATGCTTTCTTAAACAATAGGAAAGGCAACCTGTTTCCTTTCTTAGAGGAAGTTTACCTTGATAATTTAAATAGTAGTTTTATAAAATGTTGATTATTAATGTAACATGGTTTGAAAAGTAACCACAAGAGAAAAAATACGCAATTTAAGCAAGGATTAAACATCAATGCATTACAGTAAGAGTAATTATATACCAAATGATTCTTTACACATATTATTCCATTATAAAATCGTACCTCAAACTTATCTTCTAAATATAAAATTTTATCCCAGAGTTTGAAAAGAGGGAAAAAAAGGTCAGAACTCAATTCTGGAATATAATTTTTAATTTTGACGGTACTAGAATACAATTTTGAAAACGGTTTATAATTGGGCTTGATGTGAATTTTCGTATTCTTACAAAGAAAGGTTGTGAAAGGTATAAAAATTTCTTCACAAACTTTCCTTTTTTCGTCTCTTAATCAATCTAGGTCATTTTTTTTACTAAGAATACAAAATGAACGTTTTAAAATCTTTTTTAGACAGTTTTCTGATATATTTCTCAAGAAAAAATATGAACCAAAGTATTCTCTGGATAAATTTCAAAAATTAAAACAAATTCTTTGAATTTTGTCGAAACCATTTTCTCTCTATCTATTTCCTAGGGAGAAAAATCAAACATTCCTGCAATTTTATTTTAGATATGGTCTCTCTGTAATGTTCCTGACACTTTGTGCTAGATAGGTCAACTGAAAAAGATCCTAGCATTGAGAAAAAGAAGGGTCAGTAAATCTACAAAAACTACTGATACTTAAAATAATTTGCATAGATGAAAAATGCGTACCTCCTTCAATTATTAACGTGTCTCAAATTGATGCAGAAATTTTTAAGTTTAAAAAATTTTATTTAAAAATAAAACATGTCTAAAAATTTAAAATAAAAGTCTTACAACTTAACATCATACAGGAAGAGTAGAGAAGAAATTTTTAAAGTTTAAAAAATTTATTTAAAAATAAAACAAGTCTAAAAATTTCAAATAAAAGTATTTCAACTTAACATCATACAGGAAGAGTAGAAAAGAACGCAAAAAAACTTCGTAAATGTATCGTACAAATAAATGTGACTAAAAATCCAGAGTTGCAATCAAATTTTCATTTACTTTATAATTAAAGCGTCCTAAAGGTTTATGTTTAAACACTAAATAGACAATCAAGAAGACTAGCATAAACAATACAATGGTCTAATAAAATTACCCACGAAATAGTCAAAACAAATTTTCAGCGTCGTTCTTCAGTCAATGTGTGGTGTGAGATTGTCGATATTCATTTAATTGGTCCTTTCATTGTTGATAATCGCCTAACAGGAGAAATTTGTTTAAAATTTTTTCAATAAGAGAGAAAATCAGTTAAAATGTTCCTTTAAGCATAAGAAATGGTATGTACTATCAGCAAGATGGAGCCCATCCATATTTTGTATGCCAGGTCTCACAATAAATAAATGGAACATTTTAAGATTGGTGTAGGTGGGCCAATTATTTGTCCGCCAAGTTCTCCAGACCTCACACTACTGGATTTCTGTTTATAGGTCTGGTTGAAAAGTGTGGCATACCAAAAAGAGGTGGACAATAGAGGTACACATATTCGCCGTATTTTGAATGCTGCAACCCACATAAAAAAATAGAATAAGTCAATCTATATGTATAGAGATACATGATTGTTGAAAATTTATTGTAAAAGAATTATACTTTTCCAATAAACTTGTGATAGCGTGCTTGATCATGCTTGAACCTTTGGAACCCTGTAATTCGACCACAAATGATAATTGGATTTCAACCTGTTATTTTTTGACATTCATTTATGTGCAGAATGTATTCCAGGAATTTGGTGCATTCCTCCATTCTCACATCATGTTTTATTTTCATTCTTGACTGCTTGTTTATTTATTTACACACTGAAAAAAAACAGTTTCCATTCAAATACGTTTATATATATATATATATATATATATATATATATATATATATATATATATATATATATATATATATATATATATATATATATATATATATATATATATATATATATATATATATATATATATATATATATATATATATATATATATATATATATATATATATATATATATATATATATATATATATATATATATATATATATATATATATATATATATATATATATATATATATATATATATATATATATATACATATATATATATTCTAGAGTTTCTTAATTGTTAATGAATTCTTTCACTAAAACATTCATAACTGCAATATTTTCTACTCTTAAAGATTTCTATGATTTTTAACTGCATTTTGAAGTTTTAATCTGATTAAAAACGAAACTCAAAATCCTTAATCTTGAAACATTAAATATTAATAATATTAAAATTGATCATCCTTGCAAGAACGATCAATTAATATGTCATTTTCAAATTATAATAATTTTTCCAAATCTGAAAATATCTAATTTCACCCATTAAATTCTATTCTTTTTTAAATGATTTATTTTTTTCTTTTACAAACTGAGATTTATGAGACTAAAGTTTTTATTTATTATTTTTTTTTCTTTTTTTTCTTTTTCTTTTCCTTTTATGATTTTGTAATTCAGAATTGTGCTTCAAAGATTTTAAATTGAAATAAATGTGGTTTCTTCAATCTTTCTTTATAGATGTTTTTTTCTATTTCCTGAGTCAGAAGTTTAATTATTATTATTATTATTATTATTATTATTATTATTATTATTATTATTATTATTATTATTATTATTATTATTATTACTGTTATTATTATTGTTATTATTATAATCATTATTATTTCGAAGATTTCTCGCAGTTTGATTTCATTATTATTATTATAATCATTATTATAACGTAAATTATTATTATTATTATTATTATTATTATTATTATTATTATTATTATTATTATTATATCATTATTGTTATTATTATTAATATTATTATTTATTATTTTTATTATTATTTTTTTTTTTTTATTTTATTATTATTATTATTATTATTATTATTATTATTATTATTATTATTATTATTATTATTATTATTATTATTATTATTACCTCCTATTTTGAATTATTTATTTATTCATATATTTACTGATTGACAGCCTATCAGTGATTCGAGTTGTATGGCTTCGAAATAATTTTATATCAATTTACGTTTAATAATATGTGGAATTTTTTAGAATTTACGCACCAGATAATATTTAAATAGAATATTTATTGCCTGCAATCCAAAACTCATTTTTTAAAAATGTTAAAATTGAACAAATTTTTTTTAGTGTTGATATCTCATTATTCATTGAATAAAATTTTTGGAAATATTTACTAATTAATTTAATTTTTATACATAATAAAATTTTATAAGATTCATAATTTCTTACAGGTTTTTCTTTTCAAAGCATATTAATTTTCTGCCTTATATATATATATATATATATATATATATATATATATATATATATATATATATATATATATATATATATATATATATATATATATATATATATATATATATATATATATATATATATATATATATATATATATATATATATATATATATATATATATATATATATATATATATATATATATATATATATATATATATATATATATATATATATATATATATATATATATATATATATATCAGGGTGTATCAGTAAGTATGTAACAGCCTTGAAACTCATTAACGACGCCTTAAACAGTAAAATGCTTATGAATAAAATGTCATTCAAAAACATTGTTAAATTATATGATATGTTTGTTTTACCTTCCTTGCGCACAAACATGCATTTTTTCCAATGGAACAGTATGTGTTTTTTATGTATATGGATGTACGGGAAATATTATGAGGAAACTATTTAAAGAGCTTTTGCAGTTGGATTGCTTGTTTTTGCACAATTGAGGAAAACAAATTTGTGTTAAGAAAGAATCATTTGATAAATAGTACAACCTTTAATACAAATACAATACATACATAAATACAGAATATCAATAAATAACTAAGTAAACAAATAAATAAATAAATAAATAAATAAATAAATAATGAAATAAATACAGTAGTATTTACATTAACTGCTCGAAATGTCCTCCATCCATCTGAATGCAGGCATCTGCTCTCTTAATCCAATTCGTGCTGGTTGCCAAAACGATTGACTCGGGATTCATTCTAAGGCAAGCCTGGCGTATTCGACGACAAAGCTCACCAGCTGAGATCACTGGGTTCCTATACCCCGCTTACACCATATTTTTTAGATATCCCCACAAGAAGTAGTCAAGAGGAGTAAGGTCGGGTGATCGTGGAGGCCATTGAACAGGCCCACTTCGTCCAATTCATTTGCCTTGGAAGGTCCTGTTAATGTAATTGGTCACAACTGCTGCATTGTGAGCTGGGGAGCCATCATGCTAAAAATACATCCTTTGGCGTGTCCGTAATGGTATGTCACTAAGAAGGTTGCTGAGGTCACCTTGCAGTAAATGTAAATAGCGCAAGCCTGTCAGATTTTCATCAAAGAGGTAGGGTCCAATAAGCCTGTTATTAAGCAAACCACACCAAACGTTAACCGAAATGTCACCTAGGGGCGGGTAGCAAACCTTATTTGAGGGTTCTCCTCTGCCCAGTGGCGAAAGTTCCATCGATTGAGAACGCCATTTTTCGTAAAACGAGATTCAACTGTCCACAAAATATTTTGCAATATGTCAGGCATATCGGATATAAGACCCTCCATCGTGGCCAAGAACACCAACCTCCGCTGTAGATCATTTGGCAGCAGTCCATGCACAACACGGCGCCGATAAGGGAACATATTGTAGTCTATACGAATGGTATCTTTCGAGATTCCAAGAACCCTACATGCCTATCGTAATAACGATGTAGGATTCTCAATCGTGTATAACAAAACTTCTAGTTCAATGTCGAAAGTTCGGAGCCTGCTGCTTTGCGGCACGTGTTGAGGAGGTTGCAGAATAGATTCTGTAGTGACAAACCTTTGATAGACTCTGAAGAATGTGATGTAGGATGGCAGTCGTTTATCTGGGAGCCGTTGTCCGTAGTAATTTGCAGCTCTACGAGACTTTTTACCTTGAGTAATGTACGCCTCCAACATATCTATTTTCTCCTCTTCGGTGTACAGGTCACGTGGCATTTCGTCTACTTACGGATTGTTAATAAACAAAAATACCGTGAATATATGACTTCCTCAGACCTACTGAATTAATGACCTTGCTTCTTACAGACCTTTATAATGTTAACTTTTACGTGGTTGTCACCTGTCAAATTCACAGCTGATTGTAAACATTATAAATTATACCGTTACACTACATATCAATTAAATAGGTTTTTTAACATAAATATTTGTTTCCCTCAATTAAATAGTTTCCTCAAAATATTTCCCGTACTCTCCATATACATGAAAAAACACATACTGTTCTATTGGAAAAATGTATGTTTGTGCGCAAGGAGCATCCCGAGCATCCGCGGAAGGTAAAACAAACATGTCATATAACTTAACAATGTTTTTAAATGACATTTTTTCAAAAGCATTTTATTATTTAAGGCGTCGTTAATGAGTTACAAAGCTGTTACATACTTACTGATACACCCTTATATATATATATATATATATATATATATATATATTATATATATATATATATATATATATATATATATATATATATATATATATATTATATATATATATATATATATATATATATATATATATATAATATATACTCAACTTTTCCCACAAACGTGAGGTGTTGACTACTACAAGTCACAACTTACCAGCATTCATCCCCTCACCAATCTTTTCCATTCATTCCTGTCCTCCGTCAACCGCAGACCCTCCTCCCATCCCAGCTCCTATCCCTCAATAACTCTTTGACCCCACTTACCCAGCCTCCCCTAGGTTTCCCCCTACCTCTTACACCTTTTCAGCTAATCTCCCATCATTCATCCTACAAGTATTTATATATATATATATATATATATATATATATATATATATATATATATATATATATATATATATATATATATATATATATTAGTGATACATTTGATGTCATATTTTCTCATTTGCGGATACAGATGCGAATGCGGAAAGAATTTCGTCAAGTGCGGATAGGGATGCGGGCAGATGCGGATCTGAATGTTGGTTTTGATGACGATGCGAATGCGTATGTCATCACTAATATATATATATATATATATATATATATATATATATATATATATATATATATATATATATATATATATATATATATATATATATATATATATATATATATATACGTTGAGGTAGCTTCTTTCCTAGTGCACCTTAATCTAATTAGAAAGATTAAACCCAGTACTAAGGGTTTCCACATACTTATTTAATACACCGTGGACGTTTCACACAGTATCTCGGGCAGTCTTCAGCACAAACTAAATTTTACAAATTTCTATTTTAAAATACAATCAAAACATAAATTCATTAACTATCTATATGATATACAAAATAATAATAACAATTGCAATAAAATAATAATATTAATATTGAAATAACAAAGAAAAATAAAAAGGCTGGACTATTTTGCTAAAAAGGACTTCATTAATGAGTAAAAAGTGACAATAGAAGTTTGATCGTTTAAAGATGGGCAATAAATTTTTGTATATAAATGGGAAGGATCCAATCTCAAAAAAATGTTTTTTATTATTTGACCGATAGAGCTGAAATTTACATTATATATTATATACATTATATATTATTATATATTATATACAATATATATTATATACAATATATACATTTTTTTTAAATCTAAGAACTTTCGATTTCTGACGTTTTTCTGAGTCTCTATAGGTTTAAAAGTTATTTGGGGTCAAAATTCAAAAAAATAATGAATAGATGTAGTAAACCAGTGGTTCGAATTACCTGAAAACTTTACTGTGCATTCTCAGCGCAAATTTTTACAACTTCAATTTTGGACTTTTTTGTTTGATACTGATAGCGATTGATTATAGAAGGTCAAACTTTTTTTTGGGGGGGGGGAGAAATGGTAAAAAACACATCCATCCGGACAAAAAAGTAAAAAAAACTGTACATTAAACTTTTTAAATTTGGCAGGTATTTAGACAGAGACAGAGCTAAAGCTTTTATTCAAGGCACTTTTAAAATCTATTTGTTTGGTTTGAGATACAGCCTCTCAAACTTTGGACATTTTGAAACTTTGTCGAAAATTGGCCGTTTTCGATAAGCATTATTCCGAAAACAACAAGTTGCATTGAAAAAAATATTTAAAGAAGTTTGTAGCCCTGTCCCTCCGCCATAGATTTTCCAAAAATAAAAGACTTTTAGTGTACAGTTTTTTTTATAATTTTTTGTCCTGAGGTGTGAGTTTTTCAAAATTGGAAAACAATTTTTTGACAACTGGGCAAGTAAGGGTATATAACTTTTTTTTTGGTTTAAAGCAAGAACAAAACTCTGTTAAAAACGTTTGTAGCCAATAGATATTCGAATATACACTCCAAATTTCGGGTTATTCCAAAAAGTGATTTGGCCCCAACATTGATTTAAATAAAGGTCAAATTTCCCAAAAAACTTTTAAACGGTTATAGTCTCGTAAAATCGTTAGGAATGGAATTTTTTCGTCGGGAAAAAGGCTATCTATACTGAAATTTTCAGGAGAATCCGATAACAATAAAAAAATTTCAAAATGGATCCTTCTCGTAAAACTTCAAAATCCTACAATCAAGAAGGGTGATGCATGTTGAAGAATAGAGAAATTAGAAGAATAAAAAGGGTGGGTATCTCCATTGTCTTTTATGGCAGAGTGCACAGGAGAGCAAAGAGGAAGGTCTGTTCTAAAGAAAACTCCTTCCTT
Source organism: Armadillidium nasatum (assembly GCA_009176605.1). Classification (NCBI taxonomy): domain Eukaryota; kingdom Metazoa; phylum Arthropoda; class Malacostraca; order Isopoda; family Armadillidiidae; genus Armadillidium; species Armadillidium nasatum. The sequence continues at coordinate 9,393 of SEYY01021018.1, forward strand.
ATCAATCCTCACTTTTAATTGTAGACCAGTTTTCCCTACATACGCCGCATTACAGTTGGACCACTTAATTAAATAAATCAATTAATGAGGATCTGAGAAGGATTGGGTGAGACTCCTTGTGTCTGAAGAACTTTTAATTGAGATGAAGTTACAATTTATAAAAATGAACTGGCATTGTGGGAATGTAGTTTCAGTTATAGTAAGAATATTTCTAAGTTGAGGTGTAAATGATCCTATATACGGAAGTGTTAAATATATTTTTTGTTCGAGTACAGTAAGAAAATGAAGAGTGGGCCTGAAGATATTAGTGAGATACTCATTAATACTTTTTCCACTTTGAACTTTAGGAATAAATTAAAATGGAAAAGTATTTTCATAAATTTCATCTCAGTATTGAATATATATATATATATATATATATATATATATATATATATATATATATATATATATATATATATATATATATATATATATATATATATATATATATATATATATATATATATATATATATATATATATATATATATATATATATATATATATATATATATATATATATATATATATATATATATATATATATATATATATATATATATATATATATATATATATATATATATATATATATATATATATATATATATATATATATATATATATATATATATATATATATATATATATATATATATATATATATATATATATATATATATATATATATATATATATATATATATATATATATATATATATATATATATATATATATATATATATATATATATATATATATATATATATATATATATATATATATATATATATATATATATATATATATATATATATATATATATATATATATATATATATATATATATATATATATATATATATATATATATATATATATATATATATATATATATATATATATATATATATATATATATATATATATATATATATATATATATATATATATATATATATATATATATATATATATATATATATATATATATATATATATAGTATATATATATATATATATATATATATATATATATATATATATATATATATATATATATATATATATATATATATATATATATATATATATATATATTATATATATATATATATATATATATATATATATATATATATATATATATATATATATATATATATATATATATATATATATATATATATATATATATATATATATATATATATATATATATATATATATATATATATATATATATATATATATATATATATATATATATATATATATATATATATATATATATATATATATATATATATATATATATATATATATATATATATATATATATATATATATATATATATATATATATATATATATATATATATATATATATATTATACTATATATGTACTTCTCTGATTTTCCATGGAATGATTATTGCTTTCGTGGGAGGGGTCCCTCGGAGTGTGCCGAGCGTATAACCGAGGTGATTCTCTCTGGCATGGAAGCGTACATTCCATATTCTTTCCCTTCTACTAAACCTAACAAACCTTGGTTTAACTCTGCTTGTTCTCGTGCTATCCGCCGCAGGGATACTGCCTTCAGAGATTACCGTCGTCTTCAAACTCCTGAAACTCATGCTACTTATATCTTCATCCCGGAATCGTGCAAAATCTATTCTTCGAGATACCAAAAACTCTTTTCTCCGCCGCAAATGCAATAATCTTTCTGGTTCTTCTTCATCTCGCCCTTTCTGGCATTTCGCAAAAAAATGTCAACTCTAACTTTGCTTCTTCCTCTTTCCCTCCTCTAGTCTCTTCTGATGGCACAACTGCCATTTTACCTTTTACTAAAGCTGAACTCTTCGCTCAAAATTTTGCCTCTAACTCTACCTTGGACGATTCCGGAGCTATTCCTCCTCCTACAACCCCCTCCAACTCATTTATGCCTAACATTGTAATTTCTTCTAAAGATGTCATTTCTGCTCTCTCTGAGCTTAACACTAAGAAGGCGTATGGTCCTGATGGTATTCCTCCTGCAGTTCTCAAAACTTGTGCTTCTGAGCTTGCACCCTGCCTTTGTAAACTATTTCGTCTTTGCCTTTCTACTTCAATCTTCCCTTCTTGTTGGAAACGTGCGCTCATTCAACCTGTACCGAAGAAGGGGGACCCTTCTCAACCCTCTAACTATCGTCCAATTTCTTTAACTTCCGTTCTTTCTAAAGTTTTCGAATCTATCCTCAACAGGAAGATTTGGAAACATCTCAAATCTTCCAATCTTATCTCTGATCGCCAGTATGGCTTTCGTAAAGGACGTTCTACTGGTGATCTTCTTTCCCTACTTTCTGACTCTTGGTCCTCCGCTCTTCGGGGTTTCGGTGAATCTTTCGCTGTGGCGCTAGACATATCAAAAGCTTTCGATAGAGTCTGGCACAAAGCTTTGATTTCCAAACTTCCCTCTTTCGGAATCTATCCTTCTCTCTGTGACCTCTTATCTAATTTCCTTTCTGGTCGTTCTATAACAGCTGTTGTAGACGGCCACCGTTCCTCCTATAAATCTATAAATAGTGGTGTTCCTCAAGGATCTGTCCTTTCTCCAACTCTTTTTCTAATTTTCATCAATGATCTTCTCTCTATTACTTCGTCTCCTATACACTCCTATGCCGATGACTCCACCCTTCATTTTTCCTTTCAATTTGAAAGACGTCCCTCCCAACAGCAGTTATTAGACGCAAGAAGGATTGCCTTGGAGCAACTGACCTCTGATCTATCCCTCATTTCAAATTGGGGCAGAGAAAACATGGTCGTTTTCAATGCCTCAAAAATTCAATTCCTCCATCTTTCTACTCGACACAATCTTCCACACAACTATGACATCTTCTTCGAAAACACTCAACTCAAACCTTCATCTGTTCTCAATATTCTCGGTGTTTCTTTTTCTCGTGATCTTTCTTGGAAAAATCACATTATCTCTCTCTCTAAACAAGCTTCTAAGAGGTTGGGTGTTCTGTTGCGCCTTCGTAGTTTTTTTACGCCACCCCAGTTGCTTGCTCTGTATAGGGGTGTTGTTCGCCCCTGTATGGAGTACGCCTCGCATATCTGGGGTGGTCCACACATACAGCTCATCTTGAAAAGGTGGAGTCTAGGGCTTTTCGTCTTATCAACTCTCCTGCTCTTACTAACTCTCTCCAATCTCTTTCTTCCCGTCGAATTGTTGCGTCACTCTCTCTATACTATCGCTATTACAACGGACACTGCTCTTCTGAACTCTCACGTCGCATACCTCCTCCGCTGAGAAGGGCTCGTGCGACACGTCTTTCTACACAGTATCATCCTTTCTCTGTCCAACTCTCCGACCCCAGACTTAACCGCTATGCTCAATCCTACATGTACTCTACTGGTAAAGTCTAGAACACACTCCCTTTATCTGTTTTCCCAACTTCCTTTGACTTGCACACTTTTAAACGCCGTGTATCGGGTCACGTCGGCCATTAGCGACCCCGAATCCGACTGCTTCCCAACTCCGGTGGATTTTGGTAGGCCTTGGGCCTTTGCCCACCGGAGGAGACATAAAATATATATATATATATATATATATATATATATATATATATATATATAATATATATATATATATATATATATATATATATATATATATATATATATATATATATCAGTTTAAGTATATAGATGTGCTGCAAAACCGTTCGCTACCTCAAACTTGAGAATGGTTCTTTTTTTCAACCTTTAACCAGAAAAATAATTTATATAAATATATATATATATATATATATATATATATATATATATATATATATATATATATATATATATATATATATATATATATATATATATATATATATATATATATATATATATATATCTAGAAGAATGATTTTGAAAAATATTTATTGACAAGAAATTATTACAATTATAAGGAATTTTAATTTAATAAATCTATTTACATAATTATATAATGAAAATAAAATAACATATATTACTTTTATTTTACTGGATTTTACAACACGTTCAAACAATTTCTGACTATTTCCAACAGCAAAATATATTTTTAATGAAACAAAAAGCCAATATAAGACCGAGAACGTTTACATTTACTTCAAAAGAATCCGAATGTTTGTGAATGTTGAATTTGTAAAACTTCAAATTTGTCATCAAGAAAATGCATTTCGAATGTGTGACAAACACAAAGTGATTTAAAAAAGAATTTTTTATATTTGCCTTTATTCTTTTTTTTCGTTCTTTTCTTTAGATTTACTTTCTCTATTTTTTATTTTATAATATCATAAAAAGGAAAAATAAATATTTCTTTTAAACAATTTGGACAAATTTCTGAAAAAAATAATCTTCAAAGGAAGGACGAAAATTCCATTACGTCAGCTGCTCAAATCTCTTTATATCATATATAAAGATATACCTTCTATATATATATATATATATATATATATATATATATATATATATATATATATATATATATATATATATATATATATATATATATATATATATATATATATATATATATATATATATATATATATATATATATATATATATATATATATATATATATATATATCACTAATAAACAAAGACCTGAAGACTTCTAAATTTTACCAGAATCAGAAACATTAAAAAAAAAAAAAAAAAAAATCTTTGAAAAATATCAATGCAGGAAGATGCCCAGATTTTGTCGCTTACATGTAAAATTTGCGTGCTGTTAAATCCCTTTATTTATCAATTTACAATATCAATTTAATATATGATCAAAGAGCTAACAGCGAAATAAAAGCTCTCATTTGAAGAGATATGATATGCGGCTGGAGAGTTCACTGTCCGTTGTAATAGATATACTGTGCAAAGATGATGACGAAATATTTAGAAGGGTGGAAGGAAAGTGAAGAAAGTCAGTAAGCAGAAATGTTGGTAAGACAGAAAGTCCTAAACTCAACATTTTCAAGAGTACTGTTTGAGTGGAACCATCGCAAATTTGTGAAGAATACTCTATTGGTCCTTATAAAAATATAAATATAAACATTTGGTGCTGTATGGAGAAATTTTGAATTTCCTTCAAAATATTCTTTCTCTTTTAAACTTGTTTAAGAAAATAGAAATTTGATACTTATAAGAAAGATTAAAAGTAAGAAAGCAAAAGATTTTAAGGAAAGATTAAGGTTTAAGTTGTCTCTTTTACGAAGATGTTATAGTTGGGCGAAAGGTTACTTCGAGTTTAAAGATGAAAGATCTTAGTTTTTAAGTTTCTGAAAGCAATCAAGTTTTCTCTGTCAGAAGCAAAAATCCGAAGAAAATCAGAAATTAATTGCTTCAAGTGTACCCTTCTAAGGTTCGTCTTTCAAAATGAAAGAAGAAATGATAGATGGAATTGTGCCTTTAAAATAAAATAGTTGATGAAATGACAAAGAAGAAGTTATTAATGAAAGGCATAAAAAGAGTTGAAAAAAAACTATGACAAACTCTGATAGATTTAAAGGATGAACACGGGGACCGTCTACAACAGCAGTTTTAAAGCAGCCAGAAGAAATATCAGAGAAATCCCAATAAAAAAAGAAGAATATATACCAAAAATGTTGTTAGAAATCAAAGCTTTGGTGCTTTACTCTATTGAATATATTATATATGTCAGCCCCATAGCAAAACATACACCAAAAGTACGCAAAATATAGACAAACTTTCTGAAAGAAGTTTAAGATCAATAGAAAGCCACCAAGAAGAAAACACCAAAGAGATTTCATTGTTTACAGATAAAAAACTACTTACGGAGACGTAGAAGAGTAGATTCATTTATCTTGCTTCTAAAATTAAATAAAGTAGAATGACATTCTTCCCTTCAAAGGCGAAGGTAATTCATGACTGCATTGTCTCTAGTAAAGTAGGGAACAATCATCATTCGTCTATTTTCCTCACATTTTCTATTTCTTGCACACTTTAATCACCATGCAAAGAGTAATGCGTGTCCTAGACCTGATTCTCGTTTTGGCTCCTTTTCCCAATTCAGACCTATTATTGTTACTGTAGCTCTTTGAACTTTATGCACCATATATATATATTATATATATATATATATATATATATATATATATATATATATATATATATATATATATATATATATATATATATATATATATATATATATATATATTATATATGTATTATGATGCATCCGCATCCGCATCCGCACAAAAATCAACATCCGCATCCGCATCCGCATCCGCATTTTCGAAAATTCAACATCCGCATCCGCATCCGCATCCACCGCATCCGCATCCGCACTTTCAAAATTCAACATCCGCATCCGCCTCCTCATCCGCACTTTCAAAAATTCGACATCCGCATCCGCAAATTAGAAAATATGACATCCGATCCATCACTAATATATATATATATATATATATATATATATATATATATATATATATATATATATATATATATATATATATATATATATATATATATATATATATGCGAATTGTAGATCAAGAGTGAGGGTGAAGAGAGAACTATCGGATTGGTTTAGCATATGAGTGGGATTGAGACAGGGGTTTGTAATATCTCCATGTTATTTAATCTATTGATGAATGGTTTACTTAGAAAAATGGAGAGAGAAGGGAAGAGTATTACGTTGAGAAATATGGAGGGTGAATGTGAAGTGAATGTTTTACTTTTTGCAGATGATGCGGCATGTGTTGGTGGCAGAATCTGGAGAAAAGATGAGAATACTTGTGAGAGAGTTTGAAGGGAAATGTGCAAACCCAGATTGAAATTCAATGCAGCGAAGAATAAAGTTATGAGGATTGGAGGTGGGGATGAGGAAATGTGGAGGGAGGAATTGGTTTGTAGAAGTGTGAGAATGGAAACTTGAGGAGGTGAATGAATTCAAATATCTAGTAATGTTGGGTGGAAGGTAAGGGTGGGACGGAAAAAGGAATAAAGAACAGAGTGGTAGAAGGAATGAAAGTATTGGGGGCTTAAGAAAAGTATGGAAGAAAGGAAAAATTTCGAAAGAAATAAAGATAAGAATGTTTGAATGTATAAGTTCACCTTTTGTATTGTATGTGTGTGAAACATAGACGATAAGTGCTTGGTTGAGAAAAAGTTTTAATATCTTTGAGATGAAAGATTTGAGAGCGATATATAAATTGAGAAGGATTGATAGGATTAGAAATGAAAGAATATGGGAGATGTGTAAATGGAAGAAGGGTGTAATTGATAGAGAGGAGGAGGATGTGCTAAAATGGTTTGGACATATGTGAAGAATGAAAGAGAACAGAATGGTTGGCAAGGTACGTAGATCCGATGTAGATAGGGGAAGGGTAGGGGGAGGGGAAGGCCGAAGTGGAGATGGATGGATGGAGTGAGAGTGATTTTGATGGAAGGAATTTGAGTTTAGACGAGGGTAGAAGATTTGTGGAGACAGAGATGGAGGGAGGTGGTGAAAGCGTTGAAAGGTAAGAATAGTTATGTTTGTAAGGGAATTGTGGCGGGCACCACCTCACGAAAGTGGGAAAGGTGATAGTGAAATATATATATATATATATATATATATATATATATATATATATATATATATATATATATATATATATATATATATATATATATATATATATATATATATATATATATATATATATATATATATATATATATATATATATATATATATATATATATAATTAATCCGCATCCGCATCCGCATCCTCATCAAAATTAACATCCGCATCCGCATCCGCATCCGCATCAAAATTAACATCCGCATCCGCATCCGCATTCCGCATCCGCAACTTTTCGAAAATTCAAAATCCGCATCCGCATCCGCATCCGCAAATTGGAAAATATGACATCCGATCCATCACTAATATATATATATATATATATATATATATATATATATATATATATATATATATATATATATATATATATATATATATATCATCATCATCATCATCACTGTCCAAACCGGTAGGCTGGCGCCTGTTGGGTGCTACTCCTCCAAAATCTTCTCCACGCATTTCTGTCCTCAAACATTCGGTTGTCTTCCACCTCTTCCAGTGTCTTGTTCCTTCGTTGTATATATATATATATATATATATATATATATATATATATATATATATATATATATATATATATATATATATATATATATATATAGGGAGTGTGCGTCTGAGCTGGAGCCTGCCCTTGTTCAACTCTATCCCAGTGCCTTAACACTAATACTTTTCCTAATAAGCGCATATGTTCAGCCGATCCCGAAGAAAGATAGCCGCTCTGATCCTTCTAACCATCCTCCTATAGCTCTCACTTGTGTTCTGTCTAAAATCTTTGAAACTCTCCTTAATCTCATTTCATGGATCATCTGGAGTTTCACTCCCTAATTTCAGATCATCAGTACAGCTTTTGACATTAGAGGTCTACTGGTGACATACTTTCCTATCTTACTGATTTATCGTCTTCTGCTCTTAGGGATTATGGAGAGTCTTGTGTGGAGACGCTTGATATTTCCAAGGCTTTTGACCGGATGTGGCATGCGTCACTACCCTCCAAGCTCCATTCCTTTGGATTTCCTCCTTCTCTTCGCTTACTTTTGTCTAGTTTACTCTCAGATCGCTCCATATCATCACTTGTCGATGGTGTGACCTCTTCCTCCTTTAATGATCTTCTCAGCTCCACTCCTAAATCTGTTCTTTCCTATGCCATCGACTTAACTCTCCATTCTTCTAATCATTTCAAATCTGCTACCTCCTATGCTTCTAGAGTTGCTTTCTGACTCCATTCTTGCCGATCTGGGCGGAATTTTCAAGTGGGTTGCCTCAATCTTGTGAAATTCAACTCGTTAGAAACTTCACATCTCCCTCTCAAAAACACCTCCCAACTTTCCTATCTCCTTCGAAAGCTCTCCCGTCTTACCTGTAAACATCATTAACATTCTTGGCCTGATTATAAACAAAAACTTTCTTGGAAACCTCATACCACAATCTGTTGACCCCCTGTCTTGCGACGTGACGCTGGTGCACTATCTCTCTTCCATAGGAACTACAACGGCAGTTGCTCGAGAGAATTGACCTTTCGCATTCCCTCACCATTGTGTCGCCCTCTCAGCACAAGGGGTGCTATGCTTTCGCATGAATTTTGTATAAATGTATCAAACCCCAGGCTTGTCTGCTGTGGTGCCTCCTTCATTCCAGCCACTTCTGTTTTGTGAAATTCTCTGTCATCATCTCTTTTTTTTTCCAGCTGCATTTAATCTTCCCCTCTTTAGGGCCTCCGTCTGCCTCTACCTGAGAGATTTGCTTAAGGCTGGGCTTGGGTGGGTTTTCTTTTATTTTATATTTCTTACCCCTTCTAGGCCTCAGCCTATGAGCGGTGGTAAACTGTAAATATATATATATATATATATATATATATATATATATATATATATATATATATATATATATATATATATATATATATATATATATATATATATATATATATATATATATATTCTCTTTTGAATTGGTTTTCTCATATTTGATTTAGTGATGACTATCCGGAAAATAATTTGTTTCACAAATAAACAACCATAAAAGAATGCCATCGGGAACAAATAGAAAATAAACTTGAAAAGAATCCTCAAATCAATAAACCAAAAAAATCACAATGAAACAGACGCTATTCTAAGGTTATTAAATAAATAACCAAAAACAAAAAAAAATAAAAAAATAAAATAGCTTCAGATGTATGTAATGAATATTATTAATATAAATTAATATAATAAGGAAAAATAAAATGGGCCATTTTTTTTGGGGGGGGGGAGGAAAATATTTGGTAAGGAAAAACAGAAAAAAACAATATGAAACAAAATATGCTAGAATAGTTTAAACTTATTAGGAAACACTTCCAATAACTTTATTGGAATCATGAATTATCATTACTTCAAAAAGTGTGTTCATTTTGAGCATTTTAATATTAATTTTGGACCGTAGGCAATATCCTATGCAAAGTAACCTGATGCATGATTGCTCAAAATTTCTATGAAAATGCTTTCACGTAAAAACAAGTTACGTAACAAAAAAACAATTTATATATATATATATATATATATATATATATATATATATATATATATATATATATATATATATATATATATATATATATATATATATATATATATATATATATATATATATATATATATATATATATATATATATCAACAAGGAGTCATATAGGAAAAATCAAATGTAAAGGAAGGACTATATAATCCCATGCGCTTTGTTTCGATGTTATCCGCAAGGGGGCTTGTGCTCTCCGGAGCGATTAAGGAATGGAATAGAAACATTTGTACACAATACATTTTATTGGAAAACATGTTTTCCTTACAATGTGTGCTGAAACAATCTTCCTTGCGCTTCATTACATGCCCGCTACCGTCGCAGCAAGACCATCTAACTCTGTCTAGCATGGTAGGATTCTGGGCGTTGTGGTGAAATGCATCATTGAAACGGGCAATGGGCAATCAGTTGAGATCTGGAGGTAATTAGAGTTTCATACACCATACCTTTGACATGCCACCAAAGATAAAATCAAATGGCGTCAGTTTAGGTGCATGTGGCAGCTACTCAACAGGTCCTGTACGTTCAATCCAATGTTTCCCAAAGTCGACAGTTAGCTGTGCCTGCGCATCACTACAGAAGTGTGCTGGGGCACCGTCATACTGGAACCAGAGTTGTCGGCGCACCGCAAGCGGTAGTTGGCCTTTTATCTAAGCTTAAATTGCGCATGCCTACATATATATATATATATATATATATATATATATATATATATATATATATATATATATATATATATATATATATATATATATATATATATCTTATAAATGTCCATATGTGTCCATCATGTCCGGAAGTATGATTTGAAGAAATAGTAGATTGTTTGCCGGTAAGATTACAGGTCCAAGCAAATGTCGGCCAACAATTCCAACTCAGATGTTCATTGAAAACCGTTGTTAGTAATGTTGAACATCAGCATTATGTGGATTCGTATTGTCCCAGACGTGGCTTTTTCTATTGTTAAAATATCCGTCTTGAGTAAAGTAGGCTTCATTTGTGAATAACACGTGCATGGAGAAGGCGCCATTTGCACAGCCTAAGTCCTAGGGACTGATAGGTTATACCCCCTTAGAACTAATCATATGGACAAGTGACTTATGGACTAAGTGACTAATCATATGGACATGTGCTCCGACATGTGTGCTGAATGAATGGGTGTCGCAGAATCTCTCAACCACGTAGTCTTTAAAGACCGGTTCTCTTACAACACGTCTTTCACCGCCGACATGCTGAGAACCAAGATTGCCTCTTTTCAATAAACGGTGATGTATTTCAGCAAAAGTGCTGTGGTGTGAATATCTCCCATTAGGATAACTCGTAGTTGCGACGAGTATCTCGTCCATTTCCCCTAGCCTCACAGTTATGGACCTATCGGAGTCCTGGTCCCGGTTCCGCCCCCGACCCCTGCAACGGCTAATAATCGGAGAAAACTGGGGTTTACCTGTCTGGGTTAAAATAGCAAATTATACCTTTTAATGGTGGATTAAATAAAACAAAATATAAGAAAATTAAGATTTTTCATCTTGTTTTTCAAAATTTTCTTTTTCTTTTGACCTCTCCTTTTCTGCTAGTGAATGTTCATCTTTGTGTTTTGATTTTAGATGCCCCCATAAAGATTTGGTTGAAAAATTTTTATTTGTGGCAGCAGGAGGTCCTCTTCTAATTTCCTAGCTGCAAATGTTACATTTAGCTATTTTAAGCCTACCTGAAACATTGTAAACTACTCCCATACTGCTGAAGCTGATCTTTTATCCATAGTGACAAGGTATAAAGAAAATAATTTTAAAATAATGTACCTAAATGATACAAATTTGATATGCAAAAATAAAATAATAATATGTATAAATACGGGTTATATTGATCATTTTATATCTTACATTTTTTCAAACTTTAACCTGTTGAATCACTATTGTGAGTCAGAAACAAAATTCAAAAAATTTTTTTTTATATATATATAAACTAAATTTCTGAAAAATTTTCGGAGAAAATGCATATAATCATTAATTTAAGTGAATGTTGATTATTTTTTTCCTTCCTTATAATTAAATCTAATTTTCTTAACCTAAAATTTCAGTGCTTTTGACCTCGTTACAAATTTTATGCAACCTCGGCCAGAGCCCCGGTCAAAGCGCCGGCAAAATTCCAGCCCCGGTCGGTCCTACTCACAGTAATACATTATCATGTCGGTCAGTTCTTGTAACTCGTAGTCCATATTTACTGCTATACGCACAACAAAACGAAGACGTACCTAACTGGTAAGCGTGTCTGTAGGCACACGCAGCGAAATAACAACAAACCGGGACTATGTTACGTGGCGTAGCGTGTACCTCGGAGCTTCGAGAAGACGAGCTGTGGGGTATATGTATCTTAGTAAAAAATGTACATCTCTGTAAGACCTATTGGTAACACGCTATTATATATATATATATATATATATATATATATATATATATATATATATATATATATATATATATATATATATATATATATATATATATATATATATATATATATATATATATATATTATATATATATATTTTCTTTGAAATAGTAGGGGACAGTAGGAGGAAGAGGTCACTTCACCAACAAGTTTTGATATGGAATATATCTGGGGAAAATTAAATATGAGTAAGAAAAGAAAAAGAGGAAACCAAAAGAAAGAAGGTTTAGGGAGTAGTGACTCGGATCTGTTAAAGATTCTGGATATATTCAAGTGTCACCACTCATGACTCACCATTGTCCTTAAAGGTAGATGACCATAAGTCAGAAAATAGGAAAGTATGTCACCAGTTCACCTTAATCGTCAAAAGCTATACAGATGATCAGAATGAAGGGAATGACACTCTAGATGACCCAGGAAATCTGAGTTGAGGAGAGTTTCAAAGGTTTTACACAACACTAGTGGAAACTATAGGACGATAGTTGGAAGGATCAGAGTGGCTACTCCTCTTTGGGATCAGCTCAACAAATTCTAGCTTCCCGAATTGAGGAAAACTATTAGTACTGATGCAGAAAGAGTAGAGTTGAAGAATGACAATGACAGCTCAGACTCATGCTTCCTCAGAACAAGGAGAGTAATGCTATCTGGGACATTGGCCTTAGATCTCATTCGATCATTTGTAATCTCGAGTAGGTACATTGTATACCTAAGAGGAGGGATATAGGAGTCGTTCAGGATGGAATCATAGGAAAAATGGAGGATGAAAAGATCTGCATTTACAGGAGGAGTATAATCTACAAATCATAGATAGAACATATAACTGAAATATTCTTAAAGGTTTCAAAAAATTTTTTGAATCGCTTGAGGATGTAACTAGCAAATGTATCTTTTACAAAAAGTAATTTTCTGTTTCATGAGTCTTAAATATCTCTTATGTTCAAGAACTTTATGTTCAATTTTGAGCGGATGTATTTAATATATAATTTTGTACTGCTTCTCCTACTAAACAATCTACACAAAAGCTTTCAGTTGGATGAAAATATAGGAAGTTTATAAATCCGCCAGTGTAATATAACATAGGTATTAATTTGAAAGGTAAACTTAAAAGTTATAAGGAACTGATGGTCCTACGTATTAGAGACAAAACAGTTCATTTCAAAACTTCCAAAGTTTCCACTACCGTTATTGCATTATCGGAAATCTATCGGGAAGTTTTCGTAACCCTCCAACAAAGGTGAAATTGTTCAGCCTTATGCCTTCCTCAATTTAAAACTCGACAGAACTATACCGAATGAAGGAGCCCATCAATATTCAAATATAAAAATATTTCAATCAATCTTGCATTTCTGAAAAAAGGGAGGATTGTATTGGAAAAATCATGAAAAAGTTTCCAACACCATCAAAACTGTCACAGAAATATTTGACTATTCCAGCATCTACTCCTACTCCTTTTCAAGAGAAAATTCTTTCACCCTGATGGATGTTGACTGATTGACAAAAAAATTTTAAACTCAACTTATGTGACATGCAACAATAACTAATTTTTACACTTGAGAATAAAGAACTCAAAAAGGCTTACAGAATTAATGAAAGCTTAATTATTTTCATATGCTAAAATTTTTATTCACTATATCTTTAATTAAATTTTTGTACATTTTACAATATAGTATTTAGTAAATCAGAATTTAGGAATGGATCTTAACAGAAAATTTTTGTCCCAACAGTTTAATAACAAAATTTTTTAAATGTACTTTTACTTCACGTCATATACTTTACTTGAACTTATGTACAATTCTGTTTACCTATTTTTGCATAATTCTATGTACTTGTACTTAAGTACAAGAAACCAAGCCTTTTATATATATATATATATATATATATATATATATATATATATATATATATATATATATATATATATATATATATATATATATATATATATATATATATATATATATATATATATATATATATATATATATATATATATATTTTTTTTTTTTTTTTTTTTTTTTTTTTTTTTTTTTTTTTTTTTTTTTTTTTTTTTTTTAATAGGATTAAACATTTAATAAATTGCATCTTATTGTAATAACACTTCAGTGAAGCGCTAATTAATGTAAAAAAAAAAAAAAAAAAAAATTTTTTTTTTTTTTTTTTTTGATTAGTTATTCAAAACGAAGAAAATAGTGTATGTGGTTTGCAAAAAATTTTTAAACGGATGATTTAATATAACGGACAAGAGAATTGTGTATGCACATTTGCTGCGCGAGCGTTTCTATAATGACAATATATATATATATATATATATATATATATATATATATATATATATATATATATATATATATATATATATATATATATATATATATATATATATATATATATATATACTGCTATTGAGGATTTAAACCCTGACCTCTAAGATGGAAAGACATTTCGCTAACCACTACACCACTGATGGTACAAAAAGGAATTACATTGGAAATGCTTATAATCAATCGTCATGACTTACACAACCAAAGGACCCCTCCGACCACACTCGGGCATAGGGTATATAGTATAAAATTTTATTCCAAGGATTATGTGATGAGAGATATTAATTAGACAGTTTTCTTCAAACCTGGCTTGCTGGAATCGAACATCCAAAATATTCCCCCTCTTGAAACACCGACCAACTTGGAAATATATATATATTTATATATATATATATATATATATATATATATATATATATATATATATATATATATATATATATATATATATATATATATATATATATATATATATATATATATTTTTAAATTATTTTTAGTTTACCATTCACCTTTCCCACTCTCGTGGCGTGGTGCCCGTCACAGTTTCCTCACATACACACACCCACTCTCTATCTCCCTTCCCCTCTCACCACTGCCCTCCATCTTACTCTGTCCTCCGCGACTCTCCTACCTTCGTCCACATTCAAACCTCTCCCCTCCAATATCTCCCTCACCCCATCCATCCACCTCCACCTCGGCCTTCCCCTCCCCCTTCCTCCCTATATCTCGGATCTCATCACTCTACTCACCATCCTATTCTCATCCATTTTACACATATGCCCAAACATATGCTCTGCGCACTACTCCCCTCTTCAATCCACACATTTCCATTATTCTTTCGTTTCTGATTCTATCTACCCTCCTTAACCCACTTATAGCCCTCAATCCTTTCCTCTCAAAAACTTCTAATCTTTTCCTAATCTGAGCATTCATCCCCCATGTCTCACACCCATACATTGCAGATGGTAGACACATACTCTCAAACATTCTTACCTTAATTTCCTTTGATAATCTTCCCTTCGTCCAAACTTCTCTCAGTCCCCCCATCACTTTCATTCCCTCCGTCACTCTATTCTTTATTTCCCCATCCATCCCTCCTTTTCCCTCCACTAACAATCTAACATATATATTATATATATATATATATATATATATATATATATATATATATATATATATATATATATATATATATATATATATATATATATATATATATATATATATATATATATATATATATATATATATATATATAATATAGTTCAAAAAAAAAAAAACGAAAAAAGAAATTAATTAAAACAATAAAATAATAATAATAATAATAATAATATAATAATAATAATAATAATAATAATAATAATAATAATAATAATAATAATAATAATAATAATAATAATAATAATAATAATAATAAATAATAATAATAATAATAATAAAATAAAATAATAATTTTTTTTTTTTTTAATTTTTTAATTAATAATATTTTTATAATAATAATAATAATAAAATAAATTAAATAATAATAAAATAATAATAATAAATAATAATAATAATAATAATAATAATAATAATAATAATAATAATAATAATAATAATCAGATATTTGAATAGAAAGCCTCAAATCATATCATAAAAATAATGATCATTAAAAAAGACAGACAATAAGGAATTTAAAAAAAAAAAAATAGAATAAAAAAAAATAAAAAAATAATAAAAAAACAATAAAACCTATTAAAAATAAAATTTAATTAAATTGTTCACAACTGATAAACTTAATATCAAAGGGTAAAATCTTCAAATAGGAAAGAATATGAATTTTTGATAGGTTTTATATAAATATTTCTTTTTCTGTCAAAACGTTCTAAAGATCTACAAAATGTAGAGTTGCAATTTTTTTTATTGTTTTTATTTTCATAATTATTCTTTTTTGTGAGTTTATCAATTAATTATGATTTTAGCTGTAATTTTGCAAGGTTTTATAATGTGATGTTTTTTTTTTTTTTTTTTTTTTTTTTTTTTTTTTTTTTTTTTTTTTCTTTTTTAATGTAATTTTTTTTTATTATTTGAAATTTTAATGGTTTTGCTTTTATGATACGTTTCAAAGCTTTTATAAAAGTCTATGATTAATATTATTGTTATTACTATTATTTTTATTATTGTTATTCATTTGTTTATGAATTTCTTTTCTTTTAGTGGATATTTTTAATTTAATTATCAGAATATATACGTAGGTTTTTTCCTTTTGTTCTGTTTTTTTAGTTGGTTGATATTTGAAGCGGAGAATACTTTGGAAGTTTATCTTTCTCGAACACGTCTTGAAGTGAACTTCCTGACATCCATTTCGTCCTTACTTTAGTTTTAGCGCAGTTTTTAATTTAGGTTTTAATTTGATAAGACTGAAGAAGAGGAAGCGAGGAGAATGGAAAGGAAGTTTTTATTTGAGTAATGGTGAGACGATGTTTTGTATTTTTATCTTGTTTCACTATTTACATTTCAAAGTCTAATAAAAATGTACTTATGTCGATTAGCCTAACTTTTTTTTACTTTTAAGTTAATTTTCAGTTGGGTTAATATTCTTGTGGAATTTGATGCTGTTAGTTCTTCTATATATATATATATATATATTATATATATATATATATATATATATATATATATATATATATATATATATATATATATATATATATATAATTGATTGATAAGATTATACTATTATTTTTTCCTTTATATTTATTTTGATGTCCCTAAACAATTGTAATTATTTTATATAACTCTCTACCTGTGCTTTCTTTTTTAAAGCTTTTAAAACGATACATGCATCTGAAATTAACATTTTCTACTGAAGAAAAAAGAATTAATGACTGCTTATTTGCAGCATAAAATTTCTTAAGAGTTTTTGAACGACTCTTTTAGGTTCTAATCAAGTTTAACTTAAATTTAAAGCATTTTTTCCATACGTGATGTAAAAAATAAATAAATAAATAAATAAATAAAAAAATTTTTTCTTACGAAATTTCGAAACTTTTGATCACAATTATAACAAAACTTTAATTTTAAAACAGGTTTCCCCAGAAAAGGTCTTCTTAAGAAATAATAAAAAAAAAATCCTTATTTGGCGTCCAAAAATGTCTCCAACAGAAGAAAAAAGCCCAAAAGAGAGTGATCAGAGTTTCTTGTCTTGACTTTTCACCTTCGAAAAAGTCGATTTTTTTTTAACTTGGCTCAAATCCAGTTTAGTTTGTTCCTTATTTTTTTCCTCCCTTTTGTCCATTATTTTATTCAATTTTTATCTCTTCTTGATTGTTTCTTGAATCTTTATTTATTTTAGTTTCCTCAAGAGTTTCGTCGTTTTCTCTTTTAAGAAGGTTTGAATTTTAAACTTTTTTTCCATATATTTTTTTTCAGTATTTTCTTTTATTTTTTGTAGCTTTCCTAATGTCGCATATTCTCATGTTTGTGTCGTGCGATAAATGATAAGACTTTCATCTTGTCTCAAACCTTTTGTTTTTGTATAATTCTTTAAATACTGAAATGTTTTTAAGTATATATATATATATATATATATATATATATATTATATATATATATATATATATATATATATATATATATATATATATATATATATATATATATATTATATATATATATTAGAGAGAGAGAGAGAGAGAGAGAGAGAGAGAGAGAGAATTTTTTCTCCCCACGCATCACCACCGCTCACGGGCAAATACTTATTCAAGGAGGGGATGTTAGAGGAATAAAAATAAAATTAAAGAATGAAAAAAAACCTATAGGTCTCACCTAACGCAAATTTCTTATGTGAGTACAGACGTGGATTTTAAAGAAATTGAGATTAAATTCGATAGGAAACAGAAGATGAGAGAGAGTGACACACAACAGAGGTGGATGGCAAGAAGGAGGCATCACAGCTGACAAGCCTGGAGTTGCCTATATCCACACAAAATTGAGATGCAGACAATTCATCCCTAGTGTTAAGAAAACTCCGTAAAAGTAGAGGTATACGAGTGGTAAGTTCCCTTGAGCATTTGCCGCTGTAGTACCTATCAAAAAGAGACAAGACACTAACGTCCCATTGCAAAGATAAAGGGTCAAGTGAATTAGAAGAGCGGAACAGTTTATAAGATTTTTCGCCTTTAACTCAACCCTATCCAAAAGAAGAGTGAAACCTGAGCCACCCTAGATATGAGAGCAGTACTCCATACAAGAGTGGATGAGGCCCTTCCATAATTGGAGTAGCTGTAAAGAAGAAAAAAAATTTTCTCTATCTAAACAAAACTTGCGGCTTCTTTGAGACCGTCCTAGGAACCATTGTGATGTGAGGTTTTCAAGACAATTTTTGTTTATGTGAAGGCCAAGGATGTTTATATTGTCAACAGGAGAATCAGGAGAACCATGAAAATAAGTTAGGAGGTTTATTTGAGTGGGAGATTTCTAAAAGTTGAGTTTTTAATTGAAGAGTTGAATTTCAGAAGGTTGGGACGACCCCACTTGAAAATTCTATCCATAAACTATATATATATATATATATATATATATATATATATATATATATATTATATATATATATATATATATATATATATATATATATATATATATATATATATATACGGATTGGTTTAACACAGGAGTGGGATTGAGACAGGAGTGTGTAATGTCGCCATGGTTGTTTAATCTATTGATGGATGGTGTAGTTAGAGAAATGGAGAGAGAAGGGAAAGGTATTACGTTGAGAAATATGGAGGGTGAATGGGATGTTAATGTTTTACTTTTTGCAGATGATGCGGTATTGGTGTCAGAATCTGGAGAAAAGTTGAGAATACTTGTGAGAGAGTTTGAGGGGAAATGTGCAAACATGAGACTGAAAGTCAATCCAGCGAAGAGTAAAGTTATGAGGATTGGAGGTGGAGATGAAGAGATGTGGAAGGAGGAATGGGGAGTGTAGAAGTGGGAGGAAGGAACCTTGAGGAGGTGAATGAATTCAAATATCTAGGAATGTTGGTGGAAGGTAAGGGTGGGACGGAAAAAGAAATAAAGAATAGAGTGGTAGAAGGAATGAAAGTGTTGGGGGGGTCTAAGAGAAGTATGGAAGAAAGGAAAAATTTCGAAAGAAATAAAGATAAGAATGTTTGAATGTATGTGTTTACCTTCAGTAATGTATGGGAGTGAAACATGGATGATAAGTGCTCGAGCAAGGAAAAGTTTGAATGTCTTTGAGATGAAAGGTTTGAGAGCGATATGTAAATTGAGAAGGATTGATAGAATTAGAAATGAAAGAATAAGGGAGATGTGTAAATGGAAGAGGGGTTTAGTTGTTAGAGTGGAGGAGGGTGTGCTAAAATGGTTCGGACATATGTGTAGAATGAATGAGGACAGAATGGAAGGCAAGGTACTTAGATCAGAGGTGGATGATGTTAGGTGGAGGGGAAGGCTAAAGTAGAGATGGATGGATGGATGGAGTGAGAGAGATTTTGGTTGGAAGGAATTTGAGTTTAGAAGAGTGTAGAAGACTTGCGGAGGATAGAGTGAGATGGAGAGCGGTGGTGAAAGGGGTTGAAAGGTAAGAATGGGTATGTTTGTGAGGGAATTGTGGAGGCACCACTCCACGAAAGTGGGAAAGGTGATTGTGAAATAAATAAATAAAAATATATATATATATATATATATATATATATATTAGTAAGGAATGAACTTTTGAGGGCCAAAATTGGCAGTCAGACTTTGATATGCAATTTGCAATTGCAAATCTAGCTCGACCAGGCGATGTCACACTCTTTCGTGGTTCCATTTTGTGTAATAATATAATCACAGGCTCCTTCCTGATCCCCTTATGTAGGCTCAACCCTACCTGGAGAAGTGTACTTCCCTCTTAAGTGTTGGTGACGTAGCTATATCACACCAATTTTTACAGCCTCTTTCCTACCGTCTTCTTGAAGGTTCAATCAACCCCATCCAGAGATATATGCACCACTCCCACCCCATCCTACTATTCTCCGGGGCTAGTGACACAGCCGCAGCTATAGTACCCCATTTTTTCCAACCTTTTTCCTAGAAATGGTTTTAAGATTTAAGCCACGCCACAAATAGGTTTGCTCAACTAATTGCACTCTCCTCTCCAGTTAGGGGCTAATGGCATAGTCCATCACCTCAATTTTATCAACATCTTTCAAACTCCACTTGAAGAAACTGCCGCTATTCACGCTTCTTCCTTGAGATTATTTTGGTGAGGTAAAGTCCAAGCTGTAGGGTTCTTCGGGGGTATTACTCCCACTTCTCCCAAACTTGTTCTTAGTCCATTTGTCTATTTGGATGTTCTGGACTTCATCAGGCTCTTTTTAGAGGATTCCTTTCAACCAAACTCAAGCTCTCAGACCTCCCCCTGCTCTTTCCTGACGGTTTTCCTTAACGTGAACAGAGGTAACGAAAGAGCTCTTTCCGTTATTTAGCGACGAGAGGCACAAAGCCTTCCTCTATGTTATGGAGAACATCACTTAATCTCGTATTTATCACGGCCATAAGCGGTCAAAAATATCAAATACTTATTCGAAAATCACATATGACACATACCAGACGCCAATACCATTTCAAATGTAAATAATCATCAACAAACCAAATTTCAAATTTTGACCGAAGAAGGATTGGAACGCTGATATTTGCCACTGAATTATCAAGCAGTCATTTAAATACTTAATTTATAAATAACTAATTGTACACAACACTGAGTTTCCCAGTAGTCTCTATTATTCATATTTTACATATTTAAAAAACATATATGTCCGGTATAGTGTTGCTTGAAACTCTTTTATATTAACATACCTTTAAACATTATCTAGTGAATACGTGCAAAATAAACGTGTGTATATGACGTCATAGTCATATGGATGATATTTTCTTAGTAGCCAACTATTGATTCAATGTATTTATAAACGACAATGTATTTAAAAATAAAAAAAATTTCTTTTTACGTAACAAATCATTACTTTAATACAATCTTTATATATGTGAAGACATCATTTGTTAAATATAATTTTTAATTCATGGCTCTATTCTTTTAATGGCACCATGATGCCTCAATAGATCTTTTTGATTTCATCCCGTTTTCTTCAAATTATAACTTAAAATTATTTTGAACTATTTCATATATTGCTATAACTTTTTTATTTTTTATGTTCGACCAAAGAACTTTTAAAAAATATTTATAAAAAAAAAATAAAAATAATAATAATGAAAATAAAAATTACTTGAGGTATAAAATTGCGGAAAAAATTATTTCTTATAAGATTTTGAAAACATTAAAAAAAAAAAATCTTTAAATTTTATTTATTAAATTTATATTTATATTTATTTTGCATGTAAAGTGTATACGGTTCATCCACTCCAAATCCACACACACACTCACATAAGCCCTTAGGAATACACATGTGCGCTAACACATTTCTTAATTCTTAAATATTATGATGTTCTCTTTCCATAGATCTCTCTCTCTCTCTCTCTCTCTCTCTATATATATATATATATATATATATATATATATATATATATATATATATATATATATATATATATATATATATATATATATATATATATATATATATATATATATATATATATATATATATATATATATATATATATATATATATATATATATATATATATATATATATATATATATATATATATATATATATATATATATATATATATATATATATATATATATATATATATATATATATATATATATATATATATATATATATATATACTCATTCCGTTCTCTGTTAAAATCCTTTCATTAAAATTACTTGGCGTTCTCTTTTCCTTTGAGCAACACCTTCATAACTCTCTCCTTTTTTTAATTTACTAATCTTTTACTTACAATAAAACCATTTTTTATTCTTATTATCTCAAATTTCTTTGTCCTGCATCCCTCTTTTAAAGATGGTGTAATGTATTTATTAAAAGTAACCTTTTTTTTCCTCACACTTCATATATATTTCTTCTACCTAAAATCTTGCTATACAGAGAGGAAAGGAATCAGTTGTATAGGCAGTGTGCTTAAAAGAAATATTTTTAGAGAATATTTTTTTCATATTTTTACCATTTATCGAAAGAAAACAATGAAATTGATCGGGAAGAACCCATAGATTTGTATTATTTTAACATTTTCTTTGTTGAATTTTAAATTTTTTAAAAATCGAAAATTTTTTTGGTCCGAAAGGAGTGACCACTTTGTCAAGGCAACCCTCTTTATATATATACAATGTCGAAAAAATATCACGAATTCAATAAAAGTTGTTTGTGAGTCATTATTTTGTTATCTATTCTTAATTCTTTAATGACCATTTCTTTATCTTTTTGATGGTTTAAGATGTCGATTACAATTGCTTCATTGGGAATGGAGGCTGGTTTGTGTCTGTCGAACTTTATCTTCAAAGAAGTCAGCTTTGGCCTTCCTTTTCAGCTTTTCAGTCTTGAAGAATACTCCATGTATAGAGTCAAAGAAATAGGACCTGTCTTAGAACTCTTATACAATTTACGCTCCTGCCTAATTCAGGTTAGCAGGGCTTTTATTAATAATAACAACAATAATGATAATAATAATGATAATAATAATAATAATAATAATAATAATAATAATAATAATAATAATAATAATAATAATAATAATAAAAAAGGAATATATAATTTAAAATAATAATAATAATAATAATAATAATAATAATAATAATAATAATAATAATAATAATAATAATAATAATAATAATAATAATAATAATAATAAAAAGAAAAAATATAATTTAAATAATAATAATAATAATTAATAGCAGTAATAGCAACGGAAAAATATAATTTAAAATAATAATAACCATAATAAGAATTATGTTAATAATAGTTAATATCAGTAATAACAAAGGAAAAATGTAATTTGAAATAATAATAATAATAATATTAATAATAATAATAATAATAATAATAATAATAATAATAATAATAATAATAATAATAATAATAATAATAATAAAATAAGAACAGGAAAGCTGAATAAAATTATATTACTACTGCTTGGCTTTTATAGAGCGGAAAATTGTTAAATGAAGCATAAAAATCTTTGTATCTGTAATATTAAATTATTTGGCTGAAAATTTTCAAACTTTTTCTTTTATAACTTATATTTTTAGCTTATTTATTTATTTTTTAATTTTTATTTAAATTTTCATTTTTTTATTTTTTTATTCTTGTGTAAAAAAATTATTAATATATATATATATTATATATATATATATATATAATATATATATATATATATATATATATATATATATATATATATATATATATATATATATATATATATATATATATATATATATATATATATATATATATATATATATATATATATATATATATATATATATATATATATATATATATATATATATATATATATATATATATATATATATATATATATATTGTGTGTGTATGTGGAGCACTTTTCGGTAGTTAATAGTTACTCGCTTCACTTTTATATTCTTTATTCTCAGCCAAAAGAGGTGTTGTATATTAAAAGTCAGAAACGTTGTTCATTCTTATTGCCAATAATTTGGTATCTGCTGAATTTTCCATCTTGCCAAATAAGGAATGTCTTACCTCACTATACCTAAAATCTTGGACAAATGATGATAAACTCTTTCCTACTGGAGGTCTTCCAATCTATCTTCTTTTTTTATAACAAATTTTTGGTAGTAATAAACTCTACCTACAGAAAGAAAACCATTAAGTCACTTTGACGGTGTTGCTGATATGCTGAACTGCTCTCGGTATTATTTATTTTATTTTCTGTCAGTAATTACTACTTAAGTTTTTAAGAGGTCCCTCGGAGTTTTTAAATTATTACTATGATGATGTACTCACGCATGAGTACACTGCAAAAACAAACCTTTCTAATTCCTTTCTATATAGACCGGCAAAAAACGCGTTTTTTGCCGGTCTATTTTAGAAAGGAATTAGACCGGTTTTTTTCCGCTATAGGAAAAAATGAAGTCACCAAATGCCTTTCTGCTTTATTCGAAAAAAGTAAAAATTTATTTACACGAATGGCAACTCTGCACCATGTGTACGAAATGCACGTGACTTTCCTTTCATTTCTACTCCATCTATTGAGATATTAATACACTTACCTCTGACGTCATAAACCTTGAGACGAGTATTCGATCCGTTGTCGTTCTTGCTGATATTTTGATATATCCAGAAGCCGGGAATCATGCTGACTGAGCTACGGTGATCACATCGTTTAAAATTTTTTTTTCTGTATATGTATAAATTGATTTTTCAATTGTTTAATTTTATTTAAATTATATATATATATATATATATATATATATATATATATATATATATATATATATATATATATATATATATATATATATATATATATATATATATATATATAGTTGTGAGAGACAGAGAGTCCTATGACTGACTATATTTGCTATTTCTGAAAGTACGGATTGGTTTCATATTAAAGCGTTGGTTTTGCTAAAGTACTGAAGGTTTTCATTCATCATTACCACCACTCACAGGTCGAAGGGTACGTGTGCCGGAACCTCCCGTAGACACATATTTGTGTGCGATGCAAAAATTTAAATTAATAATAGTAATTAAAAAAATAAAAATAAAAAATAATAATAAATAATAATAGTAATAATTATAATAATAATAATAATAATAATAATAATAATAATAATAAAAATAAAATTTTTTTTTTTTTTTTTTTTTTTAATAAATATATATTAATAATAATAATAATAATAATAATAATAATAATAATAATAATAATAATAATAATAATGATGATAAGAAGAAGAAGAAGAAAACTAATAATAATAATAATAATAATAATAATAATAATAATAATAATAATAATAATAATAATAATAATAATAATAATAATAATAATAATAATAATAATAATAATAATAATAATAATAATAATAATAATAATAATAATAATAATAAAATGCTTATATATCGATGAAAACTAAAATGCGATATTGGTCAAATTTTCGAAACAATTTTTTTTTACATACTGCCAAATGTCGACACGTTTAAATTGAAGAGAAAAATGGCCGTAAGATTTTTTTCAAAAGAGTCAACCATTTGCCCTGTCGACTATGTTCGCTGTCGATGATTTGGTAATAGGCTCTACTTTTCTTACTTCTTTTGACTTGCATACGTTCAAACAGTGTATAGGGACATGTCGGCCTTTAATTGGACTTTGATTTCGGAATTCCTCCAACTCTTGTTGAAATTAGTAGGTCTCTGACCTTTTACCCATGCACCAGAAGATATATATATATATATATATATATATATATATATATATATATATATATATATATATATATATATATATATATATATATATATATATATATATATATATATATATATATAGAAGTGTGTGTGTTTGTGTGTTCGTGAGTGTGTGTGTGTGTGTGTGTGTGTGTGTGTGTGTTTAAAGGCAAAAGAGATTTTAAAATCGAATCGATGCCGCTCAACAAGAACTTTGAAAGGCATTTGAGCGGCATTTGAGCGGCATGCAATGTCGAGAAAATATTTTGATAGAGCGGCATTAGAAAGGCAATGGACGAAAACCATAAACACCGCTCTATTTCCTCTTTAATCCGCTCTAGTGCCTCCCAAATTCTGAATAGCCTTTATAATTCCGCTCTAAGAAATAGAAAAATATGAGAAATTAGACTAAGCCTTTCTATTTCCTTTCTATAGAAAGGAATTAGAAAGATTTATTTTTACAGTGTAGGCACAATCAAATTTCTTTCCTTTCAAATAAATCAACTGAGTTTTTATTTATGCTATTTGTCGTATGGAAACTGCTTTCAATCTCCAAAAACTCATTCAAATTGTATTTTATCAAAGAATCTTACAAATTCTATCATTAGAGACTGATTTTTATTTTTATTTTTTTTATTTTTTATTTTTTATTATTATTTTTTTATATACGAGTGTTTAATCTTTGCCAATAAACTTCAACTTTTCCTTCCAGTTGGAGGCTTGTCCATTCTGCACTGAAAAATGGAGGACTCCTCTCAACTCTTTAGCTATGGTTCTATAGCTTTAACCTCTTTATTATCCAAAAAAATTTGATTCTGAAATTAATACGAAGTTTCAGAAATTTTTTAAATCTTGGATTCTTAACTTTTGTTCATGATATTGATGATAAATTTTTCATACCTTTTGACTCATTGTCCACTACTCTTCTGCATTTCAGAGAATCATTTTCTTTGAAGCAAGATTTATCGAAGGTTTTCCATAAAATCTGATTTCTTAGCTTTCTGTTCGATACAAAAGTTTTTCCATTGTGGCCATTTTGATTTCCTATCGTGTTGATTATATTAATAATAAATTATTTATTTTAAGTTTAATTTACAATTACCAAATTTTTTAAAAAAAATTATGTAGAGTACATTTCTGTTGGCGATCCTAACTGTTTAAAATGGAGGAAAAGTTCGATAAAGAAATAAACTTTATTGAAAAGGATATGCCACTCAAGAGTAGTTTATTGTTAATTGATTCTCAATTGGTTCAAAATAAAGGCAAAAACAGAGATAGTGAAGGTAAAAGCTTCACGTTTTAATCAAACCTAAGAGACGACTTGATTATGGATGAGAAAAAGGTACACTTTATAAACCTGACAATTAATTACGAGGCATTTTATAACAATTAGTGTAGTCGTTTTATGAAATATTCAAAAGAAAAAAATAATGAATATAATAATTATATTATTAATGTTGTAATGAAAATTTCAAATGATCTTGTTCAATAAATGAACGGAAAAGTTATAATTATTTATAATTATATATATATATATATATATATATATATATATATATATATATATATATATATATATATATATATATATATATATATATATATATATATATATATATATATATATATTTATTTCACTTTCACCTTTCCCACTTTCGTAAGGTGGTGCCAGCCATAATTCCCTTACAATCATACCCATTCTTACTTTTCAACCCCTTTCACCACCGCTCTCCATCATACTCTGTCCTCCGCAAGTCTTCTACCTTCTTCTAAACTCAAATTCCTTCCACCCAAAATCTCTCTCACTCCATCCATCCATCCATCTCTACTTTAGCCTTCCCCTCCCCCTAACATCATCCACCTCGGATCTAAGTACCTTGCCCACCATTCTGTCCTCATTCATTCTACACATATGTTCAAACCATTTTAACACACTCTGGTCCGCTCTAACAACTAAACCCCTCTTCCATTTACACATCTCCCTTATTCTTTCATTTCTAATCCTATCAATTCTTCTTAATTTACATATCGCTCTCAAACCTTTCAAACTTTTCCTCGCTCGAGCACTTATCATCCATGTTTCACACCTATACATTACAGAAGGTAAATATACATATATATATATATATATTATATATATATATATATATAATATATATATTATATATATATATATATATATATATATTATATATATATAGAGAGAGAGAGAGAGAGAGAGAGAGAGAGAGAAATATATAAAGATAGATAGATACTTCTAGTGCAAATATATTTTATAGATCATTTACGTACACTCAATTCTATTAAAATTTTCATGTGAGTTTTTAGCTCTATATCAAAAACATAATTTAAAATAATGCCTCAAGTTTAAGAACCTTATTTCACGAGTTGAAAAACACCATATTTAAATTCGAGAAAAGAAAACGAAATAAAAGTTGCTTTTAAAGACAATAAACTCGACGACAATCGTCCTCCGAGTTCAGGAAGCCGGGAAAAAGAACGTGAAATCGTATATCATAGCAACTCTATCGGAAATCATAAAATCAAAAGCCTGGAGCCGTTGTTTTTCTGCAGAAAGGAAACGAAAAAGGAAAGATTCAGGTAAAGAAAAGGAAGAGGATTATAAATAAAGATGAAATGTGAAGAAGTGTTGATAATGAAGAGGAAACTGGAAGAGGAAAGATTATCTCTGAGGAGAAATGAAGAAAAAGTCAAAATTCAACTTCTTAAAATTTTGTTTATCAAAGTAAGCTTGCAGACATAAAAAGGGTAAGTAAAATTGTATATATATATATATATTATATATATATATATATATATATATATATATATATATATATATATATATATATATATATATATATATATATATATATATATATGAAGAGAACTAAATGCAAGGACGACAGGACTAGCCATCCGGCCTTGTGATTTCTCTGTCAACGGCTTGTAACTACTCCAGAACCAGCATTGGGAACCATTGCTCGGAGAAGCGCAATCTTTTGAAGACCTCTGGGAGAGAGTGTTTGGAGGTTGGTTTGAGAACGATGCTGGTCCTACTGAAAGGGTGAAAACCCTACCTGAAGTGTCTGGATAGGACTCATGGACCGGCATGGGGACCGGCGAGCAGAAGAACTTGATCTTTTGGAGGGCTCTGGGAGAACTTCTTCAAGCAGATGGGGAAAGATGCTGGTTCCACTGACAGGGTGAAAACCCTTCCTGGGAAAGGATATATATATATATATATATATATATATATATATATATATATATATATATATATAATATATATATATATATATATATATATATATATATATATATATATATATATAAATTTATATTGTATATATATTGGGATGGAGCAATACCAAAATTTTAACAGATACGGATCCCAATAATATTATAAAGCCCGATACCGATACCGATCTATACCTTTAGAATTTAAGGATAAAGAGTATCTATGCTGATAGAGATACCAATAATATTTTTTTTTAATGAATTTAAGAAGCTTGGAACAAATAATCAACGACTTCAATATTTAGGTTTTCTACAATCTGTAATATTTAGTTATTTTGAAGTCACATTGCTAAATAAAATTATTGAAAAATAAAACTAGGTTTCAAAACAAACAAAACAAAATAGATTCTATCCTATAAACCATCAGCTACATACATACATACATATATATATATATATATATATATATATATATATATATATATATATATTATATATATATATATATATATATATATATATATATATATATATACTCAACATTATAGACCTTTTTTCAAACTTCTAATCTCTCTCCTTATACTGTTAAACTCTTTCCTCCTTTGGGCTCCTCCGATCACCTTCTTATCTCTGTATCCTCCTCTATCTCTTCAAGTCTTCAGCAGGAAAGACCCGTTTCTATTTGGCATTTTGGTGTCGTAAGCAGGTCTGACCTGCGGTCGCACTTCTTTGATTTCAAGTGGAATGATAATTGTTTCCATGGGAAGGGCCCCTCGCAAGGTGCTGAACGCATAACCCAGGTGATTCTCTCTATCATAGAGGGGTACATTTCATTTTCCTTCCCTTCTACTAAACCTAACAAACCTTGATTTAAGTCTGCTTGTTCTCTTGCTTTCCGTCGCAGGGATTCTGCCTTCATGGATTACCGTCATCTTCAAACAGTAGAAACTTACGCAACTTATATTTCATCCCGGATTCGTGCAAAATCTATCCTTCGTAACACTAGAAACTCTTTTCTCCATAGACAGTGCAATAACTTTTCTGGTTTCTCTTCCTAACGCTTTTTCTGGCATATTGTAAAAAATGTCAACTCTAACTTTGCTTCTTCCTCTTTCTACTGTTTTACTTTCTTCAAAAGCTGACCACTTCACTCAAACTTTTTCCCACTAATTCAACTTTAGGCAAATCTGGAGCTATACCTACTCCTTCAGTTCCCTCCAACTCTTTTATGAATATAATTAGAATTTCTTTTGAAGTCGTAATTTCTTCTCTCTCTCAACTTAATACTAAGAAGGCGAACGGTCCCGATGGTAATCCTCCTGTGCTTCTCAAAGCTTCTGCTTAAGAGCTTGCACTCTGCCTTGTTAAACTATTTCGCCTTATCTTTCTACTTCGACCTCCACTTCGCCTGTGCCGAAAAAGGGGATCCCTCTCAACCATCCAACTATCATCTCATTTCTTTGAACTCTGTTCTCTCTAAATTTTCGAATCTATCCTTAACAGGATAATTTGTTAATATCTTAATTCTTCTAATCTTATCTCTGATCGCCAGTATGGCTATCGTAAGAAACGATCTACTTGTGATCTCCTTTTCCTTCTCTCTGACTCTTATACTTCGGCTCTCTGGCATTTCGGAGAATCGTTTGCTTTGGCGCTAGATGTATAGAAAGCTTTTGATATAATTTGGCACAAAGTTTTGATTTCTAAACTTCGCTCTTTAGCAATCTTTCCTTCTCTCTAATTTCCTTTCCGATTTTTCTATAGCAGCTGTTGTAGACGGCCAGCGTTCTTCCTTTAAATCTATTAGTAATTTTGTTCCTCAGAGTTCTGTCCAATCCCTAACACTTTTTCTACTTTTCATTAGTGACTTTCTTCCTATTATTTCATCTCCTATCCACTCCTATGCTGATGAATCCACACTTCATTACTCCTTTCAGTTTGAAAGACGTCCATCCCAAAAGCAGCTAATAGACTTGGAAGGGTAGCCTTGGAGAAAGTAACCTCTGATATTTCACGTATTTCCAATTGGGGCAGAGAAAACATGGTAGTTTTCATTGCCTCAAAAACTCATTTCCTCCATTTCTCAACTAAACTCAATCTTCCACACCACTATGATACCTTCTTCGAAAACTCTCAACTCAAACCTTTATCTGTTCTTAATATTCTAAGTATACCTTTTTCTCGTGATCCTTCTTGGAAAGATGACATTACTTCTCTTACTAAACAAACTTATAAGGGGTTGAGTGTTCTGAGGCGCCATCAAAATTACTTCACGCCACCTCAGTTGCTTGCTCTTTATAGGGGTGTTAGTTCGCCTCTGTATGTAGTATTCTTCACACATCTGGGGTGGTTCCACTCATACAACTATCCTTGAGAAGGTGGAGTTTAGGGCTTTTCGGCTCATCAACTCTCACGCTCTTACAATCTCTTTGTGCTCGTCGAATTGTTGCGTTACTCTCTCTAAACTATCACTTTTACAAAGGAAACTGCTCTTCTCAATGTAGACCTCTCTGAAATAGATAATACGAATTTAGAATGTGAATCCGAAATTTGTATCACTGAAGCAGAAAATTTGTGAAAGTGGATTAGAAACGAAATTTATTAAAGATGTAGAAACTGCTTTTACTGCTGTAAAAGTTAAACACATTCGATGTGTTGTACATATGTTACAGCAGCTCGCTCGGATGTTAAACTACCTTTGGTAATGCAGAAAATAAATAATATTAAAATAAACTGATGTTTCGGTTTCTTTTGTACTCACATCAACACCTGCGAGTGTGGGGACTATATCCCCTCAACAGCATTTTCCGACCTAGGTTCATAAAACATGATTTGCCCAGCGAATCGCAGGGGTTTGCCAGTAAAATTAGCATCCACCACTTACATATTTAAATATGTATATATATATATATATATATATATATATATATATATATATATATATATATATATATATATATATATATATATATGGGTGTGTGTGTGTGTGTGTGTGCGTGCTTGCATGTGCACGTGCGTGAATGTGTGTGTATGTATGTGTGTTTAAAATTAAAATAAGTACAATATTTCATTTATATAACCCCCATGAAATTTATTCATAAAAATTAATTTAGATATTTTAATGATGAAAAGAAAAACCTCATGTATAAGGTTCTTATAAAAAAAAAAAAAAATTTATCTCTTCAACTGCAGAAAAGTTTGCTGAACATGACATTTGTTTTAGTTGTTATTCAGGGGAATCCGGTACATAGGATCAATATAGACTGCAGCAAGTAATAATTGATTATTAAGGAGAACTCTCTTTTTTCCCATTAACTCTTTCAGTGAAACTGTTCCACCGATTTGAGAAAACGTCAATATAAGTTTTTGTCATTCTTTATAAAAGAAACCAGAGGTTAATTCAGCAACTTGCAGTGTTTTAGTCACTAAGAATGGATTACGAAGGATTGCTTCACACATATCTACTTCCCATTACTGAAAATCATATCAGTTATATCCGGATGAGCTATGTCAATTTATGTATTCTTTTGGTCTAAATGGCGATTATTCATTAGGTAAGTACTTCTCCATATACCTGTTTGGTCTAAGATATCAACTTTTCCTCTTTTACGTTTAAATATAACTTCAACTTTTGGTGTTCTTATTTTCATAGCAATTTGACGTATATTAGCTTTAAGAGTATGAACATGTCCTTTCAAACCATCTCTGATAGCAAGCTGTAAAGTATGTACAGCACATCGCATGTGTTTAACTTTTACAGCAGTGAAATCGGTTTCTACATCTTCATTAAATTTCGTTTCTATTCCACCTTCACAATTTTCTGCGCTAGTGATACAAATTTCGGATTCACAGTCTAAATTCGTATTGTCTATTTCAGAGAGGTCTACATTGAGTTTATCTATTCCCCTTACCATGTTGGATGCATTATCCGTTACAACTGCTAAAACTTGCTCTTATCATGTTGGATGCATTATCCGTTACAACTGCTAAAATTTGCTCTTTAGTAAGTTCAATCTCTTTGAAAACTGCCACAACTAGATTTCTTATAAATTTTGATGAATGTTGAGCATGTGTTTCTCGAACCGCTAAAGTACGTGTTGTTATTTTATTTTTTTAAGTTGGTTAATTGGACATTCATTGCAAAATAATTCATTCTCTGTTTAGTACAAGAATCCATTTTTAGGAAAAAAAATTTCATACAGCATTTGCTCCAGCACTTTTTCTTCCTTTCAGCTTTACTTTTTACCATTTTTCTGACATCATGCCTTCCCATAGAAACGCCTAACTTTTTGTCTAATTCACCATTTAATTCAATAAATTCTGGAGAGGATTAGGGGTACCCAACCATTTGGATAATATGCGCTTTAAATTTTTCAGCTGTGATTGATATCTTAATCCTTTGACTTGCTGCAAATCTTAAAATAGTAGGTTATATACATTAAGTATTTTGGGTAACTGGTGTAACCTTACTTTGATTTTCTTCTCCTATTTTAAAGATATAAAGATGTTGACTTTGCAAATGGCTTTTTAACACGTTGACTGCCATGTGGGGCGCTTGCGCCCCGCACCCCTTCAAAAAAAAATTTCATCCGATTCTCCTGAAAATTTCAATATAGATAGCTTTTTCCCGACGAAAAAACTCCATTCCTAACGTTTTTGCGAGGGAGTTAAAGTTTAGAAGTTATTTCGGAAATTTTAGGAATGTTCAAATCTACGGTGAGGCCACATAAAAAAATTTTTTTGGTCTGAAATTTGGAGTGTGTGTTCCTAAATCTATTGGCTACAAAATTTACTGATAGACTTTTGCTCTCAGAAGTATAGAAAAATTGTTATTTGCCCAATACTGATCAACTATCGAAAGTCAAAAATTGTTAAAAAAAAAAATTTACAACTTTTTTTAAAAAAATATTTAAAAAAAAAAAACTACAAAAACTACATTTTTCATATTTGGTAGTTTTATAGATAAATGATGGGGCTACAATATCTGTTATATATATTATTCGATCTAACTTGTCTTTTCTGAGATATAGCTCTTCAAATAAGGTCCATTTTTGTGCCAATTTTCAAAAATTTTAAACGTTTGAGAGACTATATCTTTCTTCAAACAAATATTATTTTATAATGTTATAAACGTAAGTTATAGACCTATCCCTCTTCTAAACAATATATAAAAATAAAAAAAATTGTTACAGGCATTTTTTTTTAAATAATTTTTTTCTCCGGAAAGGTATGATTTTTTTCAAAAAAAAATTTGAGTGCCTATAACTTTTTTTCTAGACGTGATATCAAAAATCTCTTTATACAGCATCCATATATTGGGGCTAAGATTGTTCAGTTAAAATTTCAGCTCATGTGGACCAGTGGTTTGACCCCGCTTTTCAAATTTTTTTTTAACATTTGACCCCAAATAACTTCTAAACGGTTAATCACTCGTAAAAACGTTAGAAATGGACTATTTTCGCCGGGAAAAAAACTATATATACTGAAAATTTCAGCTCAATCGGTCAAAAAATAAAAAAAATTCAAAAACGGGCTCAGCCCCATTTTCCGGCAGTCAACGTGTTAAATTAGATGTCTTAGCGCTTGTTTTCAATCCACAAATGACTATCTTTTGCAACATGTCATAGCAAAATATTTACTTCAATTTCACTTTTGTTTTTAAGTATTTTGGTACTGACGATTTATTACTTTGCCTGTCATTAATTGTGAAAATGTTGCTAAATAATAATTTCAAAGAAAGTTCTGATTATTTTATATTGCTGAATGCCTTCAGTATTACTAATTATTGTATTAATTATTATAAAATATTAGCCTGAAATATTATATATATATATATATATATATATATAATATATATATATATATATATAATATATATATATATATATATATATATATATATATATATATATATATATATATATATATATATATATATATATATATATATATATATATATATATATATATTATATATATATATATATATATATATATATATATATATATATATATATATATATATATATATATATATATATATATATATATATATATATATATATATATATATATATATATAATATATATAAAATATATATATATATATATATATATATATATATATATATATATATATATATATATATATATATATATATATATATATATATATATATATATATATATATATATATATATATATATATATATATATATAATATAATATATATAATATATATATATATATATATATATATATATATATATATATATATAATATATATATATTTATATATTATATATATTTATATATATATATATATATATATATATATATATATATATATATATATATATATATATATATATATATATATATATATATATATATATATATATATATATATATATATATATATATATGTGTGTGTGTGTGTGTGTGTGTGTGTGTGTGTGTGCTATTTATAGGATATGAAGAGAATAAAGTTTAATTAAATTAAAATCAGTGCCCATGGACATAAAAAAAAATTCACAATTCACATTGAGAAATAATAAATTGCAATAAAAATTAAAAAGAATGAATATGGTAAAATAGCAAATGCTAATATGATTACAGAAGACATTTTTAGCTGGAGCTGCTTCATTTTTTAGTCTCCAGATTCAGCTCCGCCTCCACTCACAATCCGATAAAAGGATCCGGCTCCGGCTTCATATCCCAGGTCTTTATATAAGCTTTTTTTTTCTTTAAATTCATTGTTTTTTTTTTTTGTTTTTGTTTTTTTTTTATATTATAGAAAGTTTTATTTTCAAAAATTTATTTTCGTAGTTTAGTCTTAATAGAATAATTACACAATAAATCCAAAATATTATCTTTACAATTTAATACACTTATTACAAAAGCAAATGTGGTTATTATTAAACACTTACAAGAACCTATTTTATCAATAGAGTGCTTGAAAATCACAAATGCAATGCGGATGAAAAGTTTGTTATTCACTGCGTACATACAACAAATCTCACAAATACATCCCATCAATTTTCTTTGTAATAAAAATTATAAATTGTAAAGAGACTTCATGAGATCATTACATTCCTTCTGAAATTATTTATCAAACTGCAAAATATCGGCACTTTTTTTTTCTTGCTTGGGTTGTTATTCTGATTGATCATGTTTAAATTTTTTTTTTTTTTTTTTTTTAAATTTTTAATGGTACTTTTGAGGAATTCAAATAATTATTTCAGTTTTATTTATTTATTTAGTTTTTGCCTTTCTGTTTGTTTATTTGATTGTTGTTTGTTCATTGTTTTTCTGTTTGCTTTTTTGGCTGTTCGTTTTTTAGTTTTATTGTTTGTTTGTCGTTTGTTTGTTTATATCGTGTTGTGTGTGCAAAATGGCTGGTGCACGCAGGCGTGGGTTCTCTAAACATTTTACCAGTGTCCGTGGCTTACGCTCTAATTTTGCGTCTGTGGAATTACACATCTCTAACTCTCATCCTAACCTTAACACGTCTTGTAAATCTTGAATCTCCTAACTTCGATGTTATGTGGCTTGAAATTTTTCTTCCTACCGGTATAATAATCTTGTGCTTCTGCTACTGTTTTCCCAATAGAACAGATTTTTCTACCTTTTTTGAGTACCTAACTACTTTTCACGAGACTGTTATATCTTCACAACCAAATACCGAGCTCCTTTATTTGGCGGATTTCAAGGTACACAACACTGATTGGTTGGGTTCCTCTCATACTAATACAGTAGGGGAGGAGGCCGAATCACTCGGTATTCTCAACGACATGGGGCAACTGATTAAAGAACCAATACACATTCCGGATCGTTCCAACCTATTCATGAACACTCTTGACTTATGCTTCATTACTAGCCCTTCTCTCTATTAATACGCTGTCTTCGCACCTATTGGTAACTCCAACCACAATCTAATTTTTCTTAATTTTCATGCTTTTTCTCTAACTGCTCCACCCTGACCTAATCATATCTTCAGGCACTTTTATCGGGTTGACTAGGGGGCTCTGCGTTGCTTCTGCTCTAACTTTCCCTGGAGGAAGTGTTTTGTCTCTGAAACTCTTCAGTTTCTGCCGATAAGGTGGAGGCTGTAATCATTGATGGGATGAGCAGGTTAATTCCTTCATCATCCAAATATTTCTCTCCTCAAAATCCATGGTTCAATCGCTCCTGTTCTCATGCCATTCAGGCTAAAGACATCGCGTATCAAAAGTTGAAAAAGTGACTTTTACCAAACAAAGGTGTGCTGAGATCCTAATTTCTCTACCTGATAAACCTTTCCGGCCTCTTCTCTAACAGCTTCTGAAAATTTTCCTTCCCTTCTCTTATTCGCTTTGATGGTTCCGTTACTAACACTCCAAATTAAAAACTAATATTTCGACCTCCTGTTCTCTTCTAATTCAAACCTAGACGACTCCGGCAATCCTCCTCCTACTTCTTTTTCTCTCAGATATCCCATGTCTTTTCCTGTGATTACAATTGATAAGATGCATGGGCTCCTGAAATCTATGAACGTTAGGAAGGTACGGCACAGATGGCATTCCTGTCCGAGTTTTAAGGGGTCGTGGTTCAGAGCTGACTCCGTCCCTAGTTCAACTTTTCTCTCTATGCCTAAATTCTAGTACTTTCCCTCAGTTATGGAAGAGCGCATTAGTCCAACCTATTTCAAAGAAAGGTAGCTCTCAGTTGTATTCTGTCTAAGATCTTTGAAACCCTTCTCAACTCTCATTTCTTGGATCATCTGGAATCTTATTCCTTCTTTCTGATCATCAGTAAGGCTTTCGGAGTTCGAGGTCTACTGGTTATATACTTCCTATCTCACAAATTTATGATCTTCTGCCCTTAGGAACCATGGGGAGATTTTTGTGGTGGCGCTTGACATGTTAAAGCATTTTACGAGGAATGGCATGGATTGCTGCTTTCCAAGCTCCCCTCCTTTGGGTTTCCTCCTTCTCTTAGCTTACTTATGTCTAGTTTTCTTTCTAATCATTCCATTTCGGCTGTAGTAGACTGTGCGACTACGTTTTCCTTTTCTATTTAATAGTGGTGTTCCTTAGGGTTCTGTCTTGTCTCCTACTCTATTCTTACTTTTCATTAATGATCTTCTAGGTTGCTCATCTTACCTTGTCCATTCATATGCCGATAACTCGATCCTCTATTCTTCTACTCATTTCAAATCTGCTCCATCTTATGCACCTAGAATTGCCTCACATCTTTCCCTTTCCGATTACATTCTTGCTGATTTGGATAGAATTTCCCAGTAGGGTAGTCTGAACCTTGTAAAATTCAATTCTTTAAAAACTCAACTTCTAGAATTCTCTCTCTCTAAGACACCTCCTAACTTTTTATTTCCTTCGATGGTTCTCCCGGCTCTCCTGTTGACAACATAAACATCCTTGGCCTTCATATAAGTATAATAAACAAAAAAAAATGTCTTGCATACCCCACATCACATTGGTTGCTAGGGTGGAAGTTCTGTTCAGACAGCTAGAATTTTTTACTTTTTCGCAGTTACTCCAATTATACTAGGGTCTCATCCGCCCTTATATGGAGTACTGCTCTCATATCTGGGGTGGTTTAGGTTTCGCCCTGTCTTTTGAATAGAGTTGATTCTAAGGCTAATAGACTTATAAATTGTCCTGCTCTTTCTAATTCACTTGATCCTTTATCTTTGCGACATGATGTTGGTGCTTTGTCTCTTTTCTATAGGTACAATAGCGACAAATGCTCGATGGAACTGTCTACTCTTGTACCTCCGCCTTTACGGCAGCTTGGTAGTACAAGTGGTGCATTGTCTGCACATCAATTTTTTTCAGGAAATAGACTACTCCAAGCTTATCCGCCGTAGTTTTTCTTTCTCTCCAGCCACCTCTGTTTTGTGGAATTCTCTCACTTCTTCTGTATTTCCTACCAAATTTAATCTCAATTACTTTAAATCCTACGTCCGTATGTCTGTGCTTACCTACGAAATTTGCGTTAGGTGGAACTTGTAGAGTTTTATTTCTCTTATTATTTTGACACCCCCTCCTTTACGTAGTGTGTAAATAAAAATATATATATATATATATATATATATATATTATATATATATATATATATATATATATATATATATATATATATATATATATATATATATATCCTCTCCCAGGAAGGATTTTCACCCTGTCAGTGGAACCAGCATCTTTCCCCATCTGCTTGAAGAAGTTCTCCCAGAGCCCTCCAAAAGATCAAGTTCTTCGGCTCGCCGGTCCCCATGCCGGTCCATGAGTCCTATCCAGACTCTTCAGGTAGGGTTTTCACCCTTTCAGTAGGACCAGCATCGTTCTCAAACCAACCTCCAAACACTCTCTCCCAGGGGTCTTCAAAAGATTGCGCTTCTCCGAGCAATGGTTCCCAATGCTGGTTCTGGAGTAGTTACAAGCCGTTGACAGAGAAATCACAAGGCCGGATGGCTAGTCCTTTCGTCCTTGCATTTAGTTCTCTTCACATGATCCGATCCTGTCATTTTCAAATATATATATATATATATATATATATATATATATATATATATATATATATATATATATATATATATATATATATATATATATATATATATATATATATATATATATATATATATATATATATATATATATATATATATATATATATATATATATATATATATATATATATATATATATATATATATATATATATATATATATATATATATATATATATATATATATATATATATATATATATATATATATATATATATATATATATATATATATATATATATATATATATATATATATATATATATATATATATATATATATATATATATATATATATATATAGAGGAAAGGGATGCAAGATATCTGAAAGCGTACAACAATAGAGAAACTTTTTGGGTTTTATCATTCCCCTTTTTAGTTTCATTAAATGTCATAATGAAAAGAAACTCAGGATAAAAGCTTAATAGAGACGCGATTTAAAACCCTAAGCAACGAGGCAAGAGGCAAGATACAACTTTTAGGATGTTAGATGTAAAGAGTAGATTTGGGTGAAAGGAAGAAAAGCTGTCTAATATGAGAATGAATCTGGTGAATTCCCTGAGAATAAAGATGAAATTC
Source organism: Armadillidium nasatum (assembly GCA_009176605.1). NCBI lineage: Eukaryota > Metazoa > Arthropoda > Malacostraca > Isopoda > Armadillidiidae > Armadillidium > Armadillidium nasatum. Next base: position 50,152 of record SEYY01021018.1, read on the forward strand.
TCTTCAATGTTAAACAAAACATTTAAAAATTTGTCTCTCATTGAAATTAAAAAAAGCATTCTTTTAACCAATTGGATAAACAACGGCGTAAACGTGGTAATAATCTTGTTTCCTCACTTGAAAAATATCCAGAAATATGTAAGCAGATATGCTGATGGTTAGATTTTTCAAAATGAAATTTATAGTCAAAGAAAAAAAATCATGAAGATAAAATTCAGTTAATTAATACTGAAATGACCAATGGAGCAAGAACTTAAAATAAACAGCATTATTAATACTGTAGATATACTGGACAAGTGACTATTGGGTTCAAGAATTATTAAAGAAACTCAGACGAAAGATTACTGCAAGAATGACGAATATTGAAAGAAGAAAGGTTAGAAATCAAAGATTTATAACAAGCAATATAGAAACCTTTTTTTATGTTCAAGGCTACAACAAAAGATTCACTAAAATTACAAAATGCAGAGGAATGAATCAGATAGAAAGGTAAAAATTACTTAGTTTGGTGTTCGACAGATTCAAAATTATAGAAATATCAAAAGTTAATTCAAAGAATGTGTTAGCTGAAGAGGGGAAGATGAGGTACTTTGTGACACAGGCAACAGTGAAACTTTTTAAAAAACGCTAATTTCGACTTTATAGTATTTATAGACCAAATGGATTAGTATTTCAACTTGGTAAACATTCAGAAGTGAAGTGGAGAGGTTGTGACATTTTGGAATAGAGAGAGATGTCTTTGTTGCACAGGTATTTCGAATATTAAAGTAATAATTTTAATGTGTTATTATCTTAATTATTAGCATCGCTAATTTACTAAAATCACAAACATATTTTTATAAAATTAAATATATATTATAATACATAGAATAACAATTATTATCATTCGGAATGAGTTCAGGTTTGGTCATAAATTTACTATACAAATAAATTTAGGCTACGCGGGGTGAGTATAACAAAGTCACATGAGGCAGATTGTAACATTGTAATACTGTTTCCCATGCATACTTCTGCGCTAAATCTTTCAAAATACAAGTCATAATTAAAATTTTGAGGAGGGATACATAGTAATAGACGTTAGTTAAAACATTTAATTAAATATAAAATTATAAAATTGTGTAGAGAAGAACTTTAATTTTTCAAACACCAGATACCATAATTATTTCATTTTATTTCATAGTAGTTGCTAAATCTATTTTTACTTAATTCTTTCGGAATTAAGTAAAAACAAGTTTTGGGTTATTTAATTAAAGAAGACGATATGAGAGCAGTTGTTGAACTTGTCAATGAAGGAACGAATCTTCCTCAAGCAGCTACGAAAAATTATGTGAATTATGAAAATCTGTATTAGTAATACAATATATATATATATATATATATATATATATATATATATATATATATATATATATATATATATATATATATATATATATATATATATATATATATATATATATATATATATATATATATATATATATATATAGTGTGTGTGTGTGTTGAATCTGTGTGGCAGCCCGATGTTCTTTTATTTAGTCATGCAGCTAAAGAGAATAACGTACGTTTGTCAAATCCTGCCTTAATACCTGGTGCTTCTTATAGGACGCAACGCAATAGATAAGAGGGTAGAAATTAATCTCAAGTGCGTTTTTTATCATAATATTCTTCATGCTGCAGCACTGTACTCAAAGTCAACAGATTCAAGAGGTGGAAAAGGAAAATTACTCTTTCGCAGCACTCGAGCGCTCATTCCTCTGTATTGTGCTATCAGTATTGCTTTCCATAACAAACACGTACATATTGTTGAGACGTATTGTGATTGTATATCATCCAAACTTGTGATAAATGAGTTCGAATTAGTCTTCTCAGTCTTCAGTTTCAAACAAATCGATTTCAAATATATATATATATATATATATATATATATATATATATATATATATATATATATATATATATATATATATATATATATATATATATATATATATATATATATATATATATACTCCTATGGCGATACCATAACACTTCATTACTCCTTTTAATTTGAAAGACCCTCTCCAAATTGCAGTTAATTGACGCTAGTTAAGTAGCCTTGATTTAATTAACTTCTGATATTTCTCGTATTTTATATTAGGACAGCGAAAACATGGTCGTTTTCAATGCCTCAAAATATCCCTTTCCTGCATCTCTCTACTCGACACAACCTTTCCCACAACTATGACATCTTCGGAAACGCAAACATCAAACCTTCTTTCTGTCCTTAAATTTCTCGATGTTTCTTATTTTCTGCGATTTTCCATGAAAGGTCATGTTACTTCTTTTTCTAAACATGCTCTTTAGAGGTTCATTGCTCTGAGATTACCTTCGTAAATTCATCTCGCCATCCTAAATGCTCTCTCACCCCAGTATGGAGTTAACATATCTTTCTGCACAGTGCTAATCTCCGAGTGAGCAGAAATGACGACTTTGTAAGATATTTTTACAATCATGGGTTGAATTAGAGGCAGAAGTTTGAAGGCAAACCGTAGTTGTTCAATCAGAAGATAATAATGGAAGGAATGAGGAAGATGCAAAATTAGAGCTGACATTTTTTTGCAGATTGTCAGAAAGGGCTTGATCACCAGAAGAGTATTTTTGCATTTTTTACGGAGAAAAAAGTTTTTAGTTTTAACAAATAATATATTTTTCGTGAGTTTCTAGAGTTTGAAGACAACGGTAATTCCTGAAGGCAGTATACCATACTTGCGGCAGAAAGCACGACATCAAGCAAAGCTAAAGAAAGGTTTGTTAGGTTTAGCAGAAGAAAAGAAATATGGAATATAAGCCTTCATGCCAGAGAGGATCACCTCGGTTATGCTCTCTGCACATACCGAGGGATTCCTTACACGAAAACAGTAATCACTCAATGGTAAATCAGAGAAGTTTAGCCGCAAGTCAGATCAGTTAGCGAAACCGAAGTACCAGAAAAATCTCTTCACCGAAGGCGGGGACTGTTATGGCTGAAGGCCTGAGTAGACAGAACAGGATTAATATATAAGTTGATCAAATGAAGCCAGAGGAAGAAAGGGTTTAACAGTGTAAGGAGAAGGATAAGAAGTAAAGAAAGATCAAGGATCTTTGGTTAATCACCGGTCAAATATACGGGATGGAAGTTGCACCAATTGCTGAAGGATGTTCTGGAAAGAAAAGTCATTGGTGAGTCCATCAGCTGGATTCATGAAACCATATTGAAGCAATATTCAGTGGTTAACGAACGTTGATCATCTTGAATGATGATCTCAGGAAAGGTGAAAAGGATATAATGTGTTCTATTTTCTAGTTAAGGTACTCGAATAATTTTTTTTATAGTCAATAGAGTTAGGAGATAAATAGAAAACAAATGAATTTATTTGTAGAGTGTCAAGAGAGCTCAGGCCATAAAGTAAATAATTTAGAAGATCCCAAATTAGATCCACGAGAACAGACCATATTGTTGCGCACATATTCCTAACATCAACATTTGACTGAAAATTTAGGAGGATAAAGAGTGTTGAAGGTAACAGAGTAAAGTTGCTGTCAGTGCACACAAGCAACTGGGTTTCAGCTAGGAAAAAGATATAAGGTCAAGAAGAAGAGAGGTGGTGTTCAACAAAGGGAGATTAGAAAAAGGCAGCAAATTTTTCAGAAAATTGTGAAAAAAAGACCGTACACCAGTGCAAGAAGGCAGCAAGGTCTTGGTGGCACCAACCCCATCACCGGAGACCACTAACTCCCTAGTGGTTATGGGGGATGTAGTGGATAAGGAGACATGTTTGGAAGCTGCCCTTCTATTAATCTCCAAGGTAGCTTTAGGTTTTGAGATAATTAATTTTCTAAAAATGGTAATGTATTTGAAAGAACTTGTAAATTTGTAGGGATTATGCGAAGAAGGGGAAGGGTAGTGAGAGCATAGGCAATGCAATATGGTTCATGGGTACACCAGAGAAGATATATATATATATATATATATATATATATATATATATATATATATATATATATATATATATATATATATATATATATTATATATTATATATATTATTTTACGACTGGTGGGCAAAGGCCAGAGGCCTACCAAATTTCCCCAAGAGAAAGGAGCAAATCGGGATCCTGGTCAGCCTAAATGCCAACATGTCCAGAAGCACGGCGTTTGAAGGTGTGTAAGTCATAGGAAATAGGAAAATAAATGAAAGGAGTGTGTTCCAGACTTACAGTGCAGGACATGTAAGATTGAGCATAGCGGTTAAGTCTGGGGTCGGGAGTTGGAGAGCGAAAGGTTGAGACTGTATAGAAAGACGTGTCGCACGAGCTCTTTTCAAAGTGGGATATACGAGGAGAGACTTTGGAAGAGCAGTGTTCGTTGAAAAAATCACGCAATAATTAGACGTGCAGAAAGAGACTGGATAGAATTAGCTCTAGACTCCACCTTTTCAAGGAAAGTTGTATGAGTGAAACCACCCCAGATGTGTGAAGCGTACTCCTTACAATGGCGAACAACACCCCTATAAAGAGCAAGCAACTGGGGTGGTGTGAATAAGTTCTGAAGGCGCCACAGAACACCCAATCTCTTAGAAGTTTGTTTAGAAAAAGAAATAATGCTATCTTTCCAAGAAAGATCACGAGAAAAAGAAACACCAAGAATATCAAGGAGAGATGAAGACTTGGGCTGTATTTTCGAAGAAGATATCATAGTTGTGTGGAAAATTGTGTCGAGAAGAGAGATGGAGGAAATGTGTTTTTGAGGCATTGAAAACGACCATGTTTTTTCTGCTTCAATTTGAAATGCTAGATAGGTCAGAGGTTAGTTCTCCAAGGCCACCCTCCTTGCGTGCATATATATATATATATATATATATATATATATATATATATATATATATATATATATATATATATATATATATATATATATATATATATATATATATATATATATATATATATATATATATATATATATACTATATATACTAGGAAACGTAACTAAATTGTCCTATTTACAAAATATTCAATTGACTTTTTTTCTCCGCGAAAATAGTAAAATGCTACTCATACTATCATATAAGTATTTTAAGTACGAAAGCGTTTAATAGTTATTTAATTTTTCCAAAAACGACTGTTTTTATTCCCTTATTTAGGTTTCGTAATAATGGAAAAGATTTTCGATAGTATTTATAGAAAGCTTCAAAACTCATTGTCTTAAGGTATTCATTGTTTGATGGTTTAACGCTGAATGAACATTTCATGAAAGGTAATGGAAACTGAGAATTAGATTGGATTATCAAATCTCTTAAACCTGGTGAGTTACAATTAAATGACTCAATATTAGGCATTAAAATTCGAATACTCCTATTCTCTAACACACACACACACACACACACACATTTAACACATATATATATATATATATATATATATATATATATATATATATATATATATATATATATATATATATATATATATATATATATATATATATATATATATATATATATATATATATATATATATATATATATATATATATATATATATATATATATATATATATATATATATATATATATATATATATATATATATATATATATATATATATATATATATATATATATATATATATATATATATATATATATATATATATATATATATATATATATATATATATATGTATATATGTGTGTTCTTGATTCTAGAGTTGTTTCTCGTCGTCAACTTTACGATTCTATTCTTGGCTATCTGATCTGAATTTCCAAGGGGGATCACCGCAATCTTGTGAAAAATTCAGCGTTTTAAAAACTCAACTTCTTAACTTCTCCCTTTTCAAAATCACAACCACCTAACTTTCTTCTTTCTTTCGATGTCTTTACCGCCTCACTTGTAAATAATAAAGATTCTTGGCCGAAACATAAACAATAAATTCTTTTGGAGACCACTTGTTGCTAAGGCAGCTACTAAAAAGCTTTGTATACTGTTCAAGTGGCGAGAATTTTTTTTCTTTTCAACAGTTGCTCAAACTATATAGAGGTCTTCTTCTTCGTCTTTGTATGCAAAACTTTTCTCACATTTGTGGATGGGCTTCGGTACCTCCACTCTTTTGGATAGGGTTTAGTCTAAGGTTAGAAAACTAATAAATTGTCCTGTACTTTCAAGCTATATAAACCCCATATTTCTGGGGTTTTACGTTAGCGCACTATCTCTACTCTATAGGTACTACAATGGCAGGTGCTCGAAGGAACTGACTATTCTCATTCCACCGATATTTCTTCTCCCTCTTGGAACAAAAGTTACAATGCTTTCCTCCGGATTTTGTGAGTATTGGAAACAGTAAACATTTTCAATGTAGCACCTCCTTCTTTACAGCCACCTTTCTTCTGTGGACCTCCCTACCGTCATCTGTTTTTTCTTCTACATTGAAACAAGTTCCTACAATGTGGATAGTGAAATATATATATATATATATATATATATATATATATATATATATATATATATATATATATATATATATATATATATATATATATATATATATATATATATATATATATATATATATATATATATATATATATATATATATATATATATATATATATATATATATATATATATATATATATATATATATATATATATATATATATATATATATATATATATATATATATATATATATATATATATATATATATATATATATATATATATATATATATATATATATATATATATATATATATATATATATATATATATATATATATATATATATATATATATATATATATATATATATATATATATATATATATATATATATATATATATATATATATATATATATATATATATATATATATATATATATATATATATATATATATATATATATATATATATATATATATATATATATATATATATATATATATATATATATATATATATATATATATTGGTTTTGAAATAAATACCCTTATTTAGAGTGTTATATCTTTATCATATGTGCAGTTTTCTAAATATTTATTTACTAACTACAGATGATGAGAATTACGCAATCAGAAACTTTTACCAGATTAAATTCTCATATAATTTTTAGTGTTCACTGTTTCTTTTATAAACTAAAAGTTTGTTAATTAATAATTAAGTTCGGACATTTCTTTTGTCGATTTTTTATTTTCCGGAATAAAATATTCACCTTATAAAGTACAAAAGAAAATTTGGAATCCTTTCATTATTTGGAGAGATATGTATTTCCTAATTCTTGTCCAATTTATAGAAGAATTATTTATTTATAAAGTAATAGTTTGTTAATTAAGAATCAAAAAACTTATATTCCAGACAGTAAGGTAAGCTTTTTATTTCAATTTTCCACCTTCACTGTTTCGAATATAACTTTTTTGTTTCTAGACCAAAGTTCGTCAAATTTTCAGGAAGTTGAAAAAGGGTAAATCTAAAGGTCACGTTTCAATGAAGAAGGTGAGGTCGAAATAGAGAGAAAGAAAAGAAATAAGTTGCCAAGGCGGGGGGAAAGCTTAGAAGCCCAAGTTTTGAGAAAGGCAGGAGGAATGCCATCAGGACATTACGCCTTTTTAGTGTTAAGCTCAAAGGGAAAAGAAATGACACCTTTAGAAGAAATTACAATTTTATGCATAAATGTGTTGGAAGGGGTTGAATCAGGAGGAACAGCTCCGAAAGCCTCTAAGGTAGAGTTAAAGGGAAACGAATGAGCGAAGAGTTCAGCTTTAGTAGAAGATAAAATAACAGTTGTGCCATTAGAAGATACTCGAAGAGGGAAAGAGGAAGGTGCAAAGTTAGAGTTTACATTTTTTTTGCAATATGTCAGAATAGACGAAAGGAAGAGGAATCAGATAGATTATTGCATTTACGGCAAAGAAAAAGGTTTTTGGTATCACAAAGAATAGATTTTGCACGATATATATATATATATATATATATATATATATATATATATATATATATATATATATATATATATATATATATATATATATATATATATATATATATATATATATATATATATATATATATATATATAGAACAAGCAGAGTTAAACCAAGGTTTGTTAGGTTTAGTAGAAGGGAAAGAATATAGAAGGTACGCCTCCATGCCAGAGAGAATCACCTCGGTTATGCGCTCTGCACACTCAGAGGGACCCCTCCCACGGAAACAGTAATCATTCCTTGGAAAATCAGAGAAGTGCAATCGCAAGTCAGACCAGTTAGTGGCACCGAAATGTTAGAAACGTCTCCTCGCCGAAGGCGGGGCCCGTTCTTGCGGAAGACTTGAAGAGACAGGACAAGATACAGAGATAAGAAGGTGATCGGATGAACCCAGAGGAGGAAAGAGTTTAACAGTGTAAGGAGAAGGATAAGAAATTAGGAAAAGATCAAGAATGTTGGGTTCATCACCAAGTCGATCAGGGATACGAATAGGGAGATGCACCAACTGCTCAAGGTTGTTCTGGATAGAAAATTGGAAGGCGAGTTCACCAGCTGGATCGTGAGAACTAGATAAAAGCCATTGGCGGTCGTGAACGTTGAAATCACCTAATATGATGATTTCGGAGAAAGGAGAAGAAGATAGGATGTGTTCTATTTTGGAGTTAAGATAGTCGAAGAATTTTGGATAGTCTGTAGAATTAGGAGATAAGTAGACAGAGCAGATAAATTTAGTTGTGGAGTTGCAAGAAAGTTTAAGCCATAGAGTAGAGAATTCAGAAGACTACAAATTAGAGACACGAGAACAGACAACATCGTTGCGCACATAAGTGCAACACCCGCCTTTGGCTGAAAATTGAGGATAGAGACAGTAGGAGGAAACAGAGTAAGGCTTGCTGTCAGAGCACTCAGAGACCTGAGTTTCGGTTAAGAATAAGAGATGAGGTCTAGAAGAAAAGAGGTGATGTTCGACAAAGTGGAAATTAGTAAAGAGACCACGAATGTTGCAGAAGTTAATGAAAAAGGAAGATCGTGCATCAGGGCAAGTCGGTGTAGAGGTCTTGGTGGCACCAACCCCATCACCGGAGGCCACCAACTCCCAAGTGGTGATGGGGAAAGGAGTGGATGAGGGGCATTCTTTGGATGCCACCCCTCGTAGCATCTCCGGGGCAGTTATATGTTTCGCCATTTTTTTTCTATATTAAAGGTAATGTAGGAGTAAGCGCTTGTAAATTTGTAGGAACATGAGAAATGAGTTGGGGGAAGGAGAAGTGGGAGCATAGACACTCCCTTGTGAGATGAGGGTACACTAGAGACCCTCTGAGTAGGTGAAACGCGAAAAGGAACGAACTAAAGGGCAACGGAGTGAAACGGGATGGTCTAGCCCACCCTATCACTCCTCGGTTAGGCCCAATAGGGGGGGTACTTTCATCGATTCGGACGGCGCTACGTCCTCCCCTTTTATATATATATATATATATATATATATATATATATATATATATATATATATATATATATATATATATATATATATATATACTCAGCACCATATCCCGCATGATGCAGGGTGGTGTCGGCTGCAGAAAATATTCATATTCCTGCAACTGTAGATGGGAAGGGAGAAATACCGGTTAAGAGGGTTCCCAGCCTCTAGAACCATAAGAATGATGGTTGCAAAATATTCGAACCAGCGACATTTAGCACAACTAGCGCACACTTTGCCATTGCAGCACGCAAGTCCTAAATATTTTAACCATCAACAGCTACAGCAACTGGCTATCACTTTACCAATGGACCACTGCCACTTCTATATAATAATAATAATAATAATAATAATAATAATAATAATAATAATAATAATAATAATAATAATAAAATAATAATAATTAATCTGTGTGAAGCACAAAAAATTGAAATATGTATAGTTTTCTTAAAATTTTTTATGAAAATGTTCTAACGCCAAAACCTATAAAGGAAGTTTTGCATTTCCTTTGCAAACCATATTGTCAGAATAGAAGCGCTCGAGCAGCAATTGTGCATACACAATTCTCTCGTCCGTTATATTAAAGCATGGTTTGCAAATTTTTTGCAAACTGCATACACTTTTTTCTTTTTATTGAATAACTAATCAAAATTGTATGACTTTTTTTTTTTTTTTTTTTTTTTTTTTTTTTTTTTTTTTTGTACATTAAATAGCGCTTCATTGGAGTGTCATTATGATAAGATGCAATTTACTAAATATCTAAAAAAATTAAGAAATAAAAATAAATAAATAACATTTATACACTAGCTAGTTGTAAATAATAGCGGTTGCACATACCTGCAACCAGGTCACGAGCCGCCCTTGATATATATATATATATATATATATATATATATATATATATATATATATATATATATATATTATATATATATATATATATATATATATATATATATATATATATATATATATATATATCAAAGTCATAAAAATTCTGAAATTCCTCCTGACTTTGTTCTTTCTTCTTGAGAAATGGATGAAAATCCTCATAAACAAAAGTTTTCTTCTTGGAATTTCATGCATTGCATTTTTCAAACATAATTTACACTCATTGGACAAAAGCGTTTTATAAAATAGAAGATTATTAATTTCGGAATGTAAAATATACCAATAATTCAGCAAATAATTTGTAAAAAAAAATAAAAATAAAAAAAAAAATAAAAAAAAAAAAAAAATTAAATTTATTAATTAATTTTTCAATTCATTTTCTGTTAAATTCTTTTCCAAATTTTTAAAACAAAAAAAACTGTTGAATAATTTTTTCACTCTGAAAATTTAATAAGCAAAGTTTATTAATTAAAAATAAATTTCATAAATCTCAAGTCATATAAATGTTGTATCTAAAGAAGTTATTGCAGTGTAAGGGATGGAAATTTAATCTCTATGAACGTTTTTTCTGTGACAAATTTAGAAGCATTTATAATTTATCATATATAAAATAAATATAAAAACGAGTCTTATGTTTTAATTCTTTCATCTCTCTTTAAAGAAGTAATACAACATTTTGAAAAAGAAAACTTATATTTGGAAAAGGAAGACGATTCCAGAGTCGAGGGTTGAGGAAGAAGTATGAAGGAGGTGGAGAAATCCAGGATGTATGAAGATCGACGATGGTAGAGGAGTTTTGATCTGAAAGTCTGAAAAGTGCTTGTACTTACAAGTAAGTGTGAGTAAGGTGATATATATATATATATATATATATATATATATATATATATATATATATATATATATATATATATATATATATATATATATATATATATATATATAATATATATATATATATATATTATATATATATATATATTTATATATATTATATATATATATATATTATATATATATATATATATATATATATATATATATATATATATATATATATATATATATATATATATATATATATATATATAATATATATATATATATATATATATAATATATTTTTTATACTCAGCACCATATCCCGCATGAAGCAGGGTGGTGTCGGCTGCAGAAAGTATTCATATTTTTGCAACCGTACATGGGAAGGCAGAAATACTGGTTAAGAGGTTTCCCAGTCTCTTGAACCATAATTATGATTACGTCAATATGTCCAACACTTAACCACTGTACCACTTAATATATATATATATATAAATATATATATATATTATATATATATATATATATATATATATATATATATATATATATATATATATAATATATATATATATAAATATATATATATATAATAATAATAATAATAATAATAATAATAATAATAATAATTGGAGAAACAGCGAAGAAGGAAAAAATTCTCGCATCCTGAACAGAACTTCCACCTTCTTTGAGGACACCTTAGCACCAGTTGTGATGTGAGGTTTCTAAGACGAGTTTTTATGTGAAGACCAATGATGTTTATATTTTAAACAAAAGAGATCTGAGAACCATTGAAAGAATTGAAAACATTGGAAGTATCTTTGAGAGAGATATTTCTAGAACTTGATTATTTAAGGAGTTGGATGTCACAAGATTGTGAGGACCCCATTGGGAAGTTTATCTCGATCAACAAGAATTGAATCTGAAAGATTAAAACGAGAAGGTACTCTTGATACAAATGAAAGAGATTTGAAATGAGTAGAATAATGGAATGGGTTAGATGAGCAGATGGGAAGATCATTAATGAAAAGTAGGAGAAAAGACAGAACCCTGAGGACACCACTATTCACAGGAAATGAAGAAGTCGCTCAATCAACAACTGCTGAAATGGAACGATTAGAAAGAAAGCTAGACATAAGTAAAGAAAGAGAAGGAGAGGAGCTTGAATATCAGTAACGCATGCCATTCCTTCTCAAATGCCTTAGATACGTCAAGCGCCATGACACAAGTCTCCCCATGGTCCCTAAGGGCAGAAAACCGTAAATCTGTGAGATAAGAAAGTATATCATCAGTAGACCTCAAACGCCGAAAGCCATACGGATGATCACAAAGAAAGGAATGAGATTCCAGATGATCCAAGAAATGAGAGTTGTAAAGGGTTTCAAAGATCTTAGACAAATTGCAAGTGAGAGCTATTGGGCGATAATTAGAAAGATCAGAGCGGCTACCTTTCTTCGGAACAGCTGGACCAATGCGCGCTTCCAACACTGATGGAAAGTACTAGTATTGCGGGATGGAGAAAAAAGTTGAACGAGGGATGGAGCCAACTTAGAAGCACACTCCCTAAAAACTCGGGGAGGAATGCCATCCGGGCCGCTAGCCTTCCAAACGTTCACAAATTTCAAAAGCCCTGATCAAATGTATAATCACTGGTAAAGGTATCTGACATCTGAGAGGAGAAGAATTATTAGGAAGACTTCAGGAGTCGTCCTGGGTCGAATTAGTGCAGTACAGGAGTCCAAAAAGATTGCTAGCTTTTTCAGTTGGTGTATTAACAACAGGGCCATTATGGCGAATAAAAGGAGAAAAGGAAGATTTGCAGAAGCTGTTATAGATGTTTTTGTCATGAAGTCATAAAGATTTAATAGTAGGAGAATTTAGCTAGATTAGAATATTTTCTTTTGGTGAAAGTCCATTTTTCTCGTCAAAGAATATCTCTGCAACGATTCCGAGCTGAATGAAAATTAGATTGATTGATTGAAGAAGAATTTTTCCACTCTCGATACGAGATGTCTCTAGCCTGAATGGCACGAAAGCAAGTTCGATAGAACCATGGATTTTGGAGAGAGAATGACTACAATCCTCATTTTATTGGCAGAACTCGAAGTGTATTCAGAAACAAAGCAGTTCCTCCAAGGATAGTTGGCGTAGAAGCAAAGCAAAATCCACAGATCATAACAATCAAAGTGCCAGAAGATACACTTAGTAGAAGGGGGCAACAGTTAGAGAGAAAGCATGAAAATGAAGAGAAATTAAGTTGTGGTCAGAATTAACTTAATTAATTAAGTACGAAGACGCCAGATTTATAAAGAGAAGGACTAGTAGTGAAGCATAAGTCAAAGTTGTTCAAGAATGGTTGAGACGATCAAGAATGTGTGTTGGTTCTTTAATCAGTTGCTCCTGATCGTTGAGTATACTGAATGATTCAGAATCCTCCCCTCCTGGATCAATACGACTGGAACCCAACCATTCAGTGTTGTGTACATTGAAGTCCTCTAAATAGAATACTTCATTATTTGGATGTAAAGATATAAATGTCTTTTAAGAAGTAGTAGGTACTCAAAAAAGATAGAAGCAAAAGATTGTAGTTGTGGCTGGAAGAAAGATTTTAAACCACATAACATCGAATCTGGGAGATTCAAGATTTACAAAATGTGTTACCGGAGTGTTAGTGTTTACGTAGGCACATACACCCTTAGAACGGAAATTATTAAATAAGTTTTATTGGATATACTAAAAAAATTAGGGGAGGAATCCTTAAATATCTAGGTCTTAAACAAGATCAAAAGGTTAGGATGAGATTTAGAGATTATGGTATTCCACAGATGCTAAATTAAAATGTAAGTCACGGATATTGGTAAAGTGTAGAGAAAACCCACGCCTGCATGCATCCGTCATTCTACATATATTTTTACGACTAAAACATGTAAAAAGAAAACAAAAACAAAGAAACAAAACAAAACATAAATAAAGTTAAATTAAAATAATATCTATATTAAAAACATTTAAAACGCTAAGGTTAACATAAAATCAAAAATTATAAACTGTACACCTAAAACACAATAACATTCGCAAACACATCCCATTTTAGTAAAATCCTGAAATAAAATACATAAATGCTTTTAAAAAAGATTTTAAATGAATATATATATATATATATATATATATATATATATATATATATATATATATATATATATATATATATATATATATATATATATATATATATATATATATATATATATATATATATATATATATATATATATATATCACTTCTGTTGGGCAAAGGCAAGTACCCTAATAAAATTTCCACCAGAGTTAGAGAGAAAATCGGAAACTTGGTCAAATTTAAGGCCAACATGTCCCAATACACAGCGTTTGAAGGTGTGTAAGTCATAGGAAGTTAGGAAAATAGATGAAGGAAGTGTGTTCCAGACTCTACCAGTAGAGTGGATGTAAGATTGAGCATAGGGGTTAAGTCTGGAATCAAAAAGTTCGACAGAGAAAGTATGAGATTAGGTAAAAGTTTGTGTTACACGAGCACTTCTCATTGTAGGAGGTATGCGACGACAGAGTTCAAAAGAGCAGTGCTCATTGTAACAGCGATAATATAGAAAGACTGACGCAACAATTCGATGGACAGAAAGAGAATGGAGAGAATTAGTGAGAGCAGGAGAGTTCATAAGACGAAAAGTCTTAGACTACACCTTTTCAATGAAAGCTTTATGAGTAGAGCCACTCCAGATGTGTGAATAGTACTCCAAGCAGGAGCGAACAACACCCCTATTAAGAGAAAGCAACTGGAGTGGAGTGAAGAAATTCTGAAGGCGCTTCAGAATAACTAACCTCTTAGAAGCGTGTTTAGAAAGAGTAGTAATGTGATCTTTCCAAGAAAGAACACCAAGAAACGTCTAGTTTTTTGTTGGAACGGGCACCTTTCAAATTGAAAAGAATTATGAAGGATGGAGAGATCGAAATAGAAGTGGATAGGAGATGAAGTAACAGAGTGAAGGTCATTAATGAGAAGCAGAAAAAGTGTTGGGGATAGAATAGATCTTTGAGGAACATCACTATTAATAGATTTAAAAGATGAACGGTGGCTTTCTACAACAGCTGCTATATAGCGACCAGAAAGGAAATCAGAGAGAAGGCCACAGAGAGAAGGATAGATTCTGAAAGAGGGAAGTTTGGAAATCAAAGCTTCGCTCCAGACTCTATCAAAAGCGTTTGATATGTCCAGTGCGACAGCAAAAGAATCACCGAAATGCTGAAGAGCCGAGGGCTAAGAGTCAGAGAGAAAGGAAAGAAGATCACCAGTAGAGTGTTTCGTACGAAAGCCATACTGGCGATTAGGGATATTGCTAGAAGAATTTAGATGTTTCCAAATCTTCCTGTTAAGGATAGATTCGAAAACTTTAGAAGAAACGGAGGACAAAGAAATAGGACGGTATTTGGAGGGTTGAGAGGGGTCCCCTTTCTTCGGCACAGGATGAATGAATGAACATTTCCAGCAAGAAGGGAGGGTTGAAGTAGAAAGACAAAGATAAAAATGTTTATAAAGGCAGGGTGCAAGCTCGTAAGTGCAAGTTTTAAGAACCACAAGAGAAATGCTATCAGAACTGTACGATTTCTTAGTGTTAAGCTCAGAGAGAGCATAAATGGTGTCTATAGAAGAAATTACAATTAGATATAAATGAGTTGGAGGTGGTTGAAAGAGTAGGAACAGCTCCGGAATCGTCTAAGGTTGAATTAGAGGGAAAGGTTTGAGCGAACAGTTCAGTTTTAGAGGAAGGCTAAACGACAGACAGTAGTACTATCAGAAGATGCTAAAAGAGAGAAAGAGGAAGAAGCAAATTTTGAGTTTACATTTTTTTTACAAAACGCCAGATATGAAAGATTACGGCATTTTAAACGGAAAAATGAATTTTTGGTGTTATTGAGAATAGATTTTGGACGGTTTCGGGGATGAAATATAAGTTGCAAAACGACGGTAATCCTTGAAGGAAGTGCCACTTTCTTAGATAGCACGAGGAACAGCAGAGTTAGGTTTAGTAGAAGGGAAAGAATATATATATATATATATATATATATATATATATATATATATATATATATATATATATATATATATATATATATATATATATATATATATATATATATTAGGGATGGAGTGAAGTATCGGTATCGGTATCGGCAAGTATCGGCATATTTTCCGATACTGTATCGGTATCGGTATCGGTATCGACCTTTTCAGTTTCGGTATTGGCAAAAGTTTTGGATAAGAGTAAAGTATCGGTATCGGTATCGGTAGTAATATCGGCAAGTATCGGCATATTTTTAGGTATCGGGTATCGTATCGGTAATTTTTAGGTATCGGTATCGGTATCGGTATCGGAAAAAATTTTGGTATCGCTACATCCCTAATATATATATATATATATATATATATATATATATATATATATATATATATATATATATATATATATATATATATATATATATATATATATATATATATATATATATATATATATATATATATATATATATATATATATATATATATATATATATATATATATATATATATATATATATATATATATAAGCTGCCTCTAAGAAGCTGGGAGTTCTGTTCAGGTTGCGAGAGTTTTTTTCTTCTGAGCAGTTACTCCAGATATATAAGGGTCTTATTCGCCCTTGTATGGAGTACTGTTCTCACATTTGGGGGCGCTCTGGCTCCTCCTCTCTTCTGGATAGGGTTGAGTCAAAAGCTATGAGATTAATAAACTGTCCCCTACTTTCAAACTCTCTTGACCCTCTGTCCCTGCGACGTGACGTTGGCGCGCTATCTCTTTTCTACAGATACTACAATGGCAGGTGCTCGAGGGAATTGGCCTCTCGCATTCCTCCACCGTTGCGTCGTCCTCGTTGCACGAGGGGTGCCCTGCTTTCGCACCAATTTTGTGTGGACGTAGGGAATCCCAGGCTAGCCCGTTGTGGTACCTCCTTCTTTCCAGCCACCTCTATTCTGTGGAATTCTCTACCATCTTCTATTTTTCCAACTGTATTTAATCTTCCACTCTTCAAGTCTTCCGTCTGCGCCCACCTGAGGGCTGTGCGTTAGGTGTGTGTGTTTGTGTGAGTTTGTCCTTGTGTGTGTGCCCCCTCCTTGAAAAGGGCTCTGCCCGTGAGTGGTGGCGTTTTGTAAAAAAAAAAAAAAAAAAAAAAATATATATATATATATATATATGTGTGTGTGTAGGTGTGTGTGTGTGTGTATGTGTGTGTGTGTATACTATTGAGTGTATATTAGTAGAATGGCGTGAATTTAATGATTGACAATGAAAATCTAAAATCGTGATATTATTCACTTAATGTATTCATTTTATTTTGATATATTTGAAGTAAATATATATCATTCAAATTATAAATTTGCAACACAGTAATCATATTTCAATAATTTCTTTCATCTGTCATATTCTTATATATTAATTTTTAACAAACTTCAACTATATATTTTCATCTAAATTTTTTTTGTTTGTTTTACAAAGAAATTGTTAACAATTTATATTAGTATATTGAAGGTAAATTCAAAATAAATAATTACAATGTTTGATTAATTTAATTTTTTATAATTATATTAAAAACTAAGCTTTACAAATTTTTATGAATATTGTTTCTTAAGAGAGTTAATGTTCAATTCTTCACTTAAAACATATATATATATATATATATATATATATATATATATATATATATATATATATATATATATATATATATATATATATATATATATATATATATATATATATATATATATATATATATATAGTAAGAAGGTATTATCCGCCTCTGAAATAGCATCTAGGACTTTGGCTAGCAAATGCAAGCAATCTCAACCTGACCGATCTCACTCTTTTTCGTGAGGCCAGTTTTGCATTGATGCATGCCCATTCTCGTTCCTGACCCATTTTTTGAGAGTTCAACCCAACCCAGAAGGGTATACTCTCGCTTCTCCTCTCCCCTTTTAGTGGGGGCAAGCATATCCACCAGAACCCATTTTTCATCTTCTTCCCTGACCCCTATTTAAGGTTTCAGCTCCAACCATTGGAAAATATCCCCTCTTTTTCCCTCTCGTCTTCCCACCTCCTCCCCCTGTGGGGATGGTGGCTCATTTATGGCCACTTTTCACTCCCGTTTCAGCTCAGACGAAGACACTGAACGATTTTTAAGGAACAAACGCTTCAAAACACAATCTTGCTTTGGAGTAGATAGTTATTTCCGCATGCTTCCTTGTTTCCTGTCAGCTGATCAAATATATTTATATAGTTTAGAAAGCAATCCTATGGCTGGACTGAATACATGAGACTTTATGAGCAATATAACTAGTGGATTAACCTTCTTCACGTAAAGCAACAACAACAGTTCTTTTGCTTGGCGTCATTGAGAGTTAAAATAAAAATAAAATTAAAGAAAAGAAATTAAAGATAATACAAATAAAAAAATTAAAAATATAAGGAAATTGTTGGATAAAGAAGAAGAATAAAAAAAAGGAATAGTAAGAAATAAACGAAAATTTGTTGAAAGAAAATGAGAAGTTACAAATTTAAAAGAAAACTGGTTAGAAATTAGAAACTATCATGGTATCTAATATTCATGACTCACACTCTTGTGTGTGCCCGTGAATGTGTTCGTTTATGAGTGTGTGCGTATATGTATTTGTTTGTGTGAGAGTTATAAGAGAGAAAGTGAGTTATACTCTTTAGTCCATTTTTTTTCATAACTTTTTTTCTTCATTGTCAAACTTGTCAAAATTTTCAGGAACTCTAGAAGAAAGGTAAACGTAAAGTTTGATAGAAGACATTTTCGGTATCTATTTCTGAGAGTTATTATGACACTTATTATCTTTCATTTTTTTGAATTTATTTATTTATTTTTTTATTTATTTTTTATTTATTTTTTTGAGGATAGATATCTAAAATGTCTTCTGATGGAACTTAAGCTTTATTTCTATACTTATATTCTAGGCATATATACTATAGGAAGCTGTACTTCTATATACTTAACTTCCAGGGCCCCTTAAAATTTGGACAACTTCGGTCAAGGAAAAAAAGTTATACCCAAGAAAGTGATGAAGAATGTATCTTCGAATCTACAAAAGTTACAGAAAACAAGAGTTCGAAAATAGTTATCTCGCCCGATAATTGAATAATTCAAGATATTATTTTGTACTTTCTATAGTAAATATTTTATTCTAGAAAAAAAGGACAAGAAAAAATGTTAGAACCAAGAACGTTCGGACATTTTTTTGTCGATTTTATATTCTGGAATAAATTTTTTAATATATAATAGAAGTATTAAAAAAACAAAAAAAAATTTGAGTCTCTCCATTATTGGGTGAGATAAGCATTTCCCGATTCTTACCAAATTTCTGTAACTTTTATAGATTTTGAGATACATACCTCTTCACTTTTTCTGGTATATCCTTTTTTCTCTTCACCGAACTTGTCCAGATTTTAAGATACTCTAGAAAAATGGCATAGCTTGAGTTTCATCCTGAGATATTTTAAACATACATCTCTAAATACACTTTGTGAGGTAAGATACAAAAAAAAAAAAAAAAAAAATA
>SEYY01021018.1:75000-80238 GCA_009176605.1 Armadillidium nasatum
AATGTAATGTAGAATTAGGAGCATGCTTTGTTAAGCAAAATAAATCCAAACTGATGTGCCTCTTTTTTATAGACCTCAGAAAGATTTTGAAGACATTTGATGGCCCGTTCTGCACATTGATTTGTTCTGGGAATCTCCAGTCACGATGGTTATGATTACAAAACTTTTTCATAAAATTATTACTTTTTGTGGACCTGCAAAAAGCTGCGTAGTTTATGATAATCATTTGCATTGCACATTTGGTCAGTAAACCAATGAGTCTACCCATCTGTAAGAAATAAATCTACAATTTACGAGTAGTGAGATTCTTCTCTCTGTCAGAAGAATAAATGCCAAATGAGCTACTATTGCGTAGGAATTCCATCTTACATTACTTAACGTAGGTGCTTACTGAAACTGAACTTTAGGACATCTTTCAAATTCTTCAAAAAAAGCGGAAAATTAAATGAAATAGGAATTTCATATCATCATGCCATCCTGCTGTTTCATTAATCTCTTCTTTACCATATTAGAAATTAATCTTTCCTGAATAAATTGATATCTCATATTGGGGTTTGTTTTTTTTGCCTTAAACTCCGTCATTCATTACTACGTGAAGCATTCGGTCAAGATCATGATGCTGACAACCAGTGAATTGTGGTTCTACTAACTTTTTTTTTAGTACGAACAGCCTTTGCGACTGAAAGACAATCCAATTCCTTTTTTAAGTGTTCACATTCGTAGTGCCCACAGTATTCAAAATTATATTCTTCCATTAATTGCATTCATCAAGAACAGCTTTTATTCCTGTGACAACAGTATCCGCTTTTAAATTTGGTAGATCTAGTAGCCATAACTTAACTTTCCTTCGTTTATTACTCAAAATTATCCGTTCATATTCTTGACTATCAATTCGTTTTCTGTCAAACAGGGTTGGCCGAGCAACGCACAACACCACACCACCAGTCAATCATTTCGCACTACATTGGACTACGTCGCACCACTCAGGAAGTAAAATACAGTGTACAGCACCAAAAGCTAATAAATTAAGCGCACTACACAGAACCGAACCTACCGAACCTCACCTCACTGACATATATGACTGAAGTATATATATATATATATATATATATATATATATATATATATATATATATATATATATATATATATATATATATATATATATATATATATATATATATATATATATATATCATCTACGGTGTGCAATTAACAAGTCTCTAAAACTCCACCGGATTTGGGGAAAAACCCAAAAATCAACGGTAGATATACAGTAGCAGCAAAAAAAATCTTTACAAAGTCTATTTTTGCATAATTTATGGAAAATTATAGCAAAAACGTTTTCCGAAATGATTATTGAAAATATTTTAATATATTTTAATACTTTGTCATATGTCGTTTGCTTTTCTGACATTTTCCAATCGCCTGGGCATAGAATAGGCAAGTGAGGCGAAGTAAGAGGCATCCATGTTGATCCATATGTTTTTTAACTCCTGCTACATCTCCCTAATGTTGGACGGTCGTCTCTCTTGTATTTTGTTCTTCGTCAAATTTCAAGCATTTTCAACTGGATTTAGGTCTAGGGAATTGCCAGGCGACTCGAAAACATCAATTTTATACTGATTGAGAAATAATTTTACAGCCTTTGATGCTTGGCAAGTGGCACTTTCATGCATAAAATATCTACATTCATGGACAACAAATTGTGTAAGCAAATGATCGCTTAAAACTTCAAAATAATTAGTTACCCTCATTGTTTTATTTTTTGGAAGAAAATATAGACCTCCCCCTATCCATATTGTCAATAAAGCAACCCCAAAACATTAGACTATCAGGATGTTTAACTGTTTTAATAGTGTACTTTGAATAATATCTTGATGCATAGCTAGGCCTGCGAACCAATTTTGAGGCTCTTCTAACTAGCCGAAATGTGCTTTCGTCACTGAATATTACCTTCATCCAATCAACCAATATTTATATTTCTGGACAAACAGTAACTTTTTCCTTCTCATTTTGTCCGTGAGAAGTTGTTTTTTGGCTGCTCGCCGAAAAAGGTAAATTCAGCTCCTTTTGAAGACGGTGCTGAATAGTTCTAGTAGAAATGTCATTAAGTAGTTCAGGATGCTTCCTTTCCAAATGAGCGGCTGTTATACAAGGATCAGACATTACTTCTCGCTTTAAAAGTTGGTCAGTCCTCATAGAAGTTTTTCTTTTTCTACCAGACCCAGGTTTTCGTGGTGGTACATTGCGAGACGAAAGGCATTTGGATGCCTTTTTTTAGGTTCTAAATTAGGTCCTACGAGCTTCTGTTCATTAGATATGGTTGCCCACCTCCAAATTTTTTTTTTTTAAATGAAATTTTGTGATTTATATCAAATCCTAAACTAAGAGAGATAATTCAAAGATATTTAATATCTAAAGTGTGATTTAGGAATAGGAAGCCCAGAGGACCGTTCCTCTATATGCTACGGTTGAAGAGATATGGACCCTCAAATTTGTCTTTTCTCATTAAAATTCTCTAACACTACTGCAAAACACCTTGGTATGTATGTCGATCAGTAACTGAAATCCACAAAAAGAAGATTGCGACGTGTTAAAAATCAAGATGGACTAGATTTGGTCTCTAGTAGAATTTCGAATTTTAACATTGATGAAACACCTATTGATGACATTTCAAATGAGATTGAAAATGTAAATGAAAATATCGAGAGAGATTGTGAAGCGGAAAATCGCCTTAAGTTTGACATAGCTAGTAAGTTTATAGTAAATGTGCCCACTGACAATACCAACATTAAAAAATTTTTACCAAGAGAGTTTATGTTAGTGTCAAGTGTCCCAACAAATATTAAAAAAGTTTTTTCATAGACAAAAAATCTCGATAACAAAGGACGAACATAATGCAGGTGTTATCAGGTCCCTTGCAAAGATTGCGATAGTGTTTATATTGGTGAGACGGTGGATTTTAAAAGAAGAAAATACCAACATAAATATTCGCTTCAAGTTGGAGATGAAAATTCTGCTTTACATAAGCATCGGATATCTAATAATCATAGAATTGGACTAGAAGAGATGAAATTATTAATAAAAGAAGATAATGTAAATAAAAGAGTTTATTGAATCCTTTTTAATTAAAAATGTAAATAATTTTAATGTTCATAATAATAATGTTTTACTGGATGATTTTACGAGTTATATTGTTAAAAAATTTTCAACATTTTCAAGTTTTCTTAAAGGTCTTAACAATTTTATTTAAGCTATCAATTAATTATTTTTATGCCTTTCTTTCTTTCTTTGTTTTTTAAAAAAGATCCTTTAAAAAACTAGAGCCGGAAAGAGGAAGGGTGGCTATCCCTCCGAAAGCCTTGCTCCAATTCTAATTAAGTTTTTGTTTTTATTTCCTGTGGGTTTTTTACTGTCTAAAATTTTACACGGTTATAGTGCTTTATATATATATATATATATAATATATATATATATTATATATATATATATATATATATATATATATATATATATATATATATATATATATAATATATATATATATATATATATATATATATATATATATATATATATATATATATTATAATGATAGATCGATGCTTTGCAACCGTAACCGCTGTTACAGCCTATTTAATACCCGAAAATATACATAACTGCTGTTGTTAAAAAAATATGTAACTGCAAAATAACTGCGACCTTAATATTGACAAAATATGGAGTGCTACGGTAGATATCATTTCAATGCAGTACCCAATGGTCTGCTCCCTATCACATCCATCTCCACATTCTTCTTCTTATACTGGAGAAGGTTCTTCTTTGGAATCCGCTAAAACAACCACTACCTATTAGAAGCCAGCAGGGGTGGCTTCTTCTATAAAGTAACCCCTCATTCGTCTGTCTCCCACATCAATAGCTGAGAGTTGATGGCCTCTGATGATGGAGCTGTTGCTATATGGTCTTTTTCCAGTAATTTCTGAAACATTCACGAAATTTTAATTTCTACGTTAATTTAATGAAAGTCACATCTCTCTTACTTGATCTCACAGCCTGTTCTTAACTGAAACTTAGGCTTATGCGTTCAGACAGAAACTCTTTCTTATTCCTCTTACTCTCTCTATTCTAAATTTTCAACAAAAGTCATTTGTTATGCATATGTACTCAACGTAGTGATTTTCTCTTGTAAGGTGGAGGACACTCCATATTTTTTTCCTTTATATAACTTATAATCCCTACAAACTCATGCGACTTATATTTCATCCCGGAATATTGTAAAATGTATTTTCAGAGGCACTAAAAATTCATTTTTTTACAGAAAATGGAAAAAAGTCTATCATGTTTTAAGTTCTTATGCACTTTCTGGCATTTTGAAAAAAAAAAATCATCTCTTTGTTTCTTTTTTTTTCTCTCCCCTAATGTCTTCTAGCAGCATAAATGCCTCTTTGCCATCTGCTAAAATTGTGTTCTTCTCTCAAACTTTTGCCTCTAATTCAACCTTAAGCTATTCTGAAGATCCTCCTTCTCCAACCATTCCAACTCAATAAAACTGAATATTGTAATTTCTTCTAAAGACGTTATTTCTTCTCTCTGTAAGCCTAAAGCCAAGAAGGCAAACAAACTCTGATGGAATCATTCCTGTGGTTCTCAAAACTAGTGCTTTTTTGCCTTCAAAAACTATTTCTTCTACGACCTTCCCTTTTGGCTGCTGAAACATACGCTCAGTCAGCCAGTAATGAAAAGAGGAGACCCACTCTCCGCTCTCTATCTATCTTTCTATTTCTTAAAGCTTTATTTTTCCCTTCTTAACAGAAACAACTCGATTATTCAAATTTTATTCCTGATCGGAAATATGGCTTTTGTAAGGAACGCTTCACTGGTAATCTTTCTTCTCTTCTTTTACAACAAATGGTCCTCTTTTATTTGGTATTTCGAAGAATTTTAATATATATATATATAATATATATATATATATATATATATATATATATATATAATATTATATATATATATATATATATATTATATATATATGGGGCCGTTATGAGGGCCATGACCTTCCCCCTAGATTTCACCTCACAAGAACCTTTCGCAATTTTTTTTAAGATCACTCGGTTAAAACTATATATATATATATATATATATATATATATATATATATATATATATATATATATATATATATATATATATATATATATATATATATATATATATATTATATATATATATATA
>SEYY01021019.1:20000-23220 GCA_009176605.1 Armadillidium nasatum
TATATATATATATATATATATATATATATATATATATATATATATATATATATATATATATATATATATATATATATATATATATGTATATATATATATATATAGTCTCCGTACCGTGGCATAACGGTATTGGAATTGCCTCATTGACTTGAGGGCGCAGGTTTGATCTCGCTTGCGGATCTTATATATATATATATATATATATATATATATATATATATATATATATATATATATATATATATATATATATATATATATATATATATATATATATATATATATATATATATATATATATATATATATATATATATATATATATATATATATATATATATATATACCTTTTTTTCTTAATTTTCTCTTTTTTACCTTTCACTGGAGGTGGATGGTTTATGAAGACAATCACTCTTCAACTCCTTTAATGTTTAAATCTTCTTCTGTGAAGACTCATTTTTTTTTCTCTTTAAATCTTATAAGCATTAAAATTTTTTCTCTTCGTTTGCTTTTGTTTATGATTTTTTTCCTTCAAAGCATTTATATACACGGGTTTGACGATGTTCCTTCTTGTCTTCAACACCATCTCAGATTCTCTTGTCTTGTTGAAACAATAGAATGTTTTCTTCTTCCTCCCCTTCGTGTCTTTTCTTCTTTTTTCTTCTTTTTTTCTAACTTATATTTTCTATTTCATGATTTATTTAAGGAAACTGGTGCATGTATTTTCTTTTTTCTTATCTTTTGTTTACTTCTTCTTCTTCTTCGTTTTCTTTTTCTTCTTTTTCTTCTTCTTCTTCGTTTTCTTCTTTTTCTTATTTTTCTTCTTCTTCTTCTTCTTCTTCTTCTTCTTCTTCTTCTTCTTCTTCTTCTTCTTCTTCTTATTCTTCTTCTTCTTCTTTCTTCTTCTTCTTCTTCGTTTTCTTCTTTTTCTTTTTCTTCTCACCCTCAACTTGTCATTAGACTCTTTTATTTTTTGTTCTCTAGTACGTAGTTAAGCTGATGCAGAACTAACTCTGCTCAACACTTAGTTTAAATTAAGCGTATCATTTCCAGCAGAAGTTGAATCATTTAAAGAAAGAATATCAGCCAAACCAAGAAGATCTGAGATACAAAATTATTGATTATTTTTATCACTTTAAAAATGGTAAAATGGGAGAAGAAATTACCTCTTCTTTTTTAGACCAAATTTACGCATATAACCGGTACTCTTTCTCTTTATTTAAAGATGACCTGTTACAAAACAGGATCTCAATATGGCAACATCTTTGAAAAGTTGCTTGATACAAATTTCTCATTTGTTACTAACTTACTTATTTTAAGAATTATCTGTTAAAGTAATAAATGTTACTAAGCTTTGCAATTTTATTATTATTAACTAAACTGTTAGCCTTATACAATAAACAATAAATAATTCGATATATATATATATATATATATATATATATATATATATATATATATATATATATATTATATATATATATATATATATTATATATATATAAATGTAGTTTTATTTTCCATAATTTACGAAAATAGTAAAATAAAAAGTTCCCAAATCTTTATTTATTTAAATTAAAAGTTAAGTCTTAAGAAAATTAAATAAACACATGACAAATAGCTTTTACTTAATAGATTTATGGCTAATTACCATATATATATATATATATATATATATATATATATATATATTATATATATATATATATATATATATATATATATATATATATATAATATAAATAAAAAATAAAAAAAAAAAAAAAAAAAAAAAAATAATTATATATATATATATATATATATATTATATATATATATATATATATATATATAATATATATATATATATATATATATATATATATATATATATATATATAAAATTATATACCGCTAATGAGGATTCGAACTCTGATCTCTAAGATGGTAAGACATTGCGCTAACCACTACACCACTGATGGTGTTAGCGCAATGTCTTACCATCTTAGAGGTCAGGGTTCGAATCCTCATATCAGTATATAATTTGTAAATTTGTCCCACGGTTTATGTGGTGTAATATATATATATATATATATATATATATATATATATATATATATATATATATATATATAATATATATATATATATATATATATATATATATATTAGAATGGAACCACTGCTTATGTGGCGGAATTTTAGAGCGAAAGAATAACCAATACAAATATAAAATTTTTCTCTTTTTAATAGTCCAACCAATTTCGGGTGAATTTGCTACAACTTATTCTCAAGGCTCATAACATAATAAATCTAATAGTGTAAAATATAACTTAAAATAATAAGTTTATAAAACTAACATTTTCTATAAGCATACATAAAAATTACAGTATCAATAAAAGTAGAAAAAGGGCAATCAATATGAAAAAATTTCACTTCAAAAGTAAGATGGTGTTAGAGAGTGAGATTTCATTTAAATTTGGTTCGGTATGCCAAATATACAGGAATTCCATATTTGAAGATTATTATCTTCAGCGTGAGTAGTTTATTTTTTTTTATTTTTTTATTTTTTTTATTTTTTAAAGTTCACATCTCACGGGCATTGCCCTATTCGAGGAGAGGAACTTTTCTAGGTAGTATATACCTAGGATCCCGAAGTGGGATCGAACCGGCGCCCTCAAGCACGTGAGTCAAACACTTTACCGTTTGAGCCACGGTAAAGTTTATAGTACGCAAATTCCGAGGATAAAAAAGGCTATCGGTCTTTTCTGCAATTCCTCGCGATGTTGCAATCTCATGGACCTTCCTGATTTTTTTTTGTCGGTTCACGAACCCTCGAAGGACCCGTTCCCCAAGATTTGAGCTGATTTCAAAAAGATTGAATCTTAAAAAAGGGTCAGAAAAGAGAGGGAGTGAACGTAGCAACTCTGCAAGCTCAAGTAACTTACTGATACAAATTTTGGGAGGTTTACGGGCCCCCCCCCCCCCATGGGCGTCTTCCTACTTGAGTCCAATTTTGACGGATTGAACCCCACAAACGGTGTCAGGAAAGAGCGCAAGGTTGATTTGAGCTGAGTGATTTGCAATTGCAAATCAAAATTCCGTTATCCTTTTTTGCACAGTAAAATTTTTAATAAAGAAAAGACATGCTAAGCATAAGAAAGTGGCTTCACCTATTTATTTTCTAATAAGAAAATAACTGAAAAAAAAAACCTGTGACATTTTATGCCACTTGTCCCAA